>JAPYZO010000438.1:0-26555 GCA_030522905.1 Torymus flavipes | reverse complement strand
TAACATATTGGAAGTATATATATAGCAACAACAATGTTATAATCGCGTACAAACACAACCATCTCTTCGATTCCACCTGTAAATTAATCGATATACCACTAAGCACCATCGGAAGTCGCACCTCAACCCCTAACATCAAGTAATACACTTAAGTACACTTCAAACGAGGTTCGCGCGAAACGCCATCATGATATCCCCGGAGCGGCGCTTTGGATCTGTGCGTCGGACCCGCAGCATTACACCTATATCTCGCGTTTCGCTATTTATGCGGCAATAAAGAAAGTTTAGGACTCGCCGATATGCAGCTTCCTCCTCGTGTCGTCTTTTGTCTTGACGCATATATATACTTATACTGCTACGCGTAAATAAACAGATTGGAAAGTCCCGGCGATCTTGCAGGTGTTGTGCCCATATATACGCTTTGTATCGAGATTCCGATGCAGGGATAGGTGCATAACTGCAGGGTCGATACTTAGCGATGCCTCTAGAAATAATTCAGAGCGCAAATCCTCCCCTTGAGCGCCTGGGTAAATAACATCGCGGCGTTCGATAGCCGGGGAGTTTTGTTGATGTGTTTTTTGTGGTGGCAGGGTTTTTGTGGCAGCTGGTTGAAAGAGAGAGAGAGAGGAAATTTTTTTGCGCGAGTTTTGCTCATCTTGATGGAGAGTGCTGGAGCTTTGTAATGATAATCTTTGCGTAATGCACGGGGCATGTACGTTTTTTTTTTATCGGATACTGGATTCTGCGAAAATATAAAGAACGTATGAGTGCATTGAGAAAAATATATCGTATACGGGGTGAAAGGATGTTTCTTTTTCGTTTGTTTCAAAACTAGTTTGTTTTTAAACAAAAGGTACAATTTGACAACAGAAATCCAATTTTTTCGATTCAAAATACTACTTTTTCTGCACCGTTTAAAAAAAAAAAATTTATTTTATTGGAAATGATTTTTACAAGAAGAAAATTAATTATTTTCCATCATCCAAAATATTCATTTTCAATTTATCTTCAATGATCAGTGTTCGTAACAAAAAATAATACATATAATATATACCTGACGATGTTATCTTGCAGGAGAAGCATTTTTCTTTGATGACTTGACCATATGCAGTTCAAGCTTCTTAAGTTTCTACCACAAAATAATTTTTATTTTGTTACAAGAAAAAAAATGAGTAACAAGTATAATACTGTCACAAGCTGAGCTAGTTAGCCGAACCTCGACACGTCAGCGTTACGATAAAGAGATGCGCGCAAGGGCTTCGAGTAAGTCTCGCAACATTAGCTCAGTGGTTAGAGCATCGAACTAAAATCTCGGATTCGTGAGTCCGAGCCCGGCTTATAATAGTATGTTTTTCGAACATGTCGAATGAATCAATGAACATTTTTCTTTTATTTTTCATAAAGATTTGTTTTAAAAAGAAATATCTTTAAAACCTGGCATTACTAAAATTATAATTTCAACTTTCTTTTTAAAAATAAAATACATTCAACTTTTCAAATAAATTACAGCCCATTCCAAAGACGAAAAAACAAGCATACACACATCACTTCTAGCATTACCTCTATACTATTCATCAGTACACAGGTAAGTGAAGGGTCTCGCAACTCATAAATATACGATTATTTTCCTCTCTCGCGTCTTACAAGTCACACTCGCCGTCATCATACAAACATATACCCAGCCACCCACAAAGTTAGCTCCGCATCGTCGACACTTGTTCTGCATAACAAAATTACTAGGTCACACGTTCTCCGGAATAACAAAGGCACCTGGCATCCGACGTATATATACCTGCGCACTTCTACACACACACGTGCATATTAAAAACTTCAATAAAACCGTTAACAATTCAAACCCGTAAAAAATTCCCCGCAACTCAGCCGGAAACATAAAACCCACTCGAGCCATCAGTCAGCCACATACGTGTACATCATAGTATACATATATACCAATATACAACCCATATCGATTCTCGATGTAATGTCAAAACTCATGCGAGAGCGCGGGACGGCGAAAATACCTTGTTCTGCATCTCACAACCCCCCAAATCCATTACACCAAATTCCCGCGTTGCGCCTTGCGCATACGATTTCTCCACAATCACATTAATCTCGCCTGGACCACCGCAAATGAAATTCTCGAACTACGTATACTAATACGTGCAGTGTAACGTGTCTCTCGAGAACATCGTCGACGTCGGGACACGCGCGCCCAGCCAGACTTCAAATAGCGCGCGACTTTGTTAGGGCCCTTTGTTATATACATCGTGCCTCACAAAGGCGCCGCGCGACGCTCTGTGTTTGCGCTCTTCTTATGCTTTTTATCCGACCCGCGCGCACTCTGCACTATATATGTGTACATAGATGTATGAACAAATTCGAGAAACTTTTAACTTTTTGAAAACTGTACAATTTTAGATTCAAGAGGCTATAACTCAAAATCGTTCATTTTTTTGATATGGGAATAAAAAAAAATTACTCTGCAAAATAACTCCATGTAGATAGGTAAAATTGCTTAAATAAATAAAAAAAAAAATGACTAAAAAAGCGAAAAATCGGTCAATTTTGAGTGATATTTATGGATTGTTCCAATCGATCGAGAAAAAAAAGATCACTTACTATCATTGCCAAATTTTTACAGCTTTTTCTTTATACAAAAAGCTCCGGTAGATTGATGTGCCATGAAACATAGCACAGATATAAGAGTTTTTATTTTCTGAAGAATTAAAAACTTTCCTTGATTTGCTCATAATACACGCGTCTCTCTGTTATATATTCTTCTCCGCAGCTTTTTAAAATCTTACCCACCACTGCCTTTTTCTACCCACTACTTAAAAGTTACAATTATCGGAGCAATCGTAACAGCCGCATTCACACGCTTTGTCGTCCTGTCGGCACCTTTCTTATCTCCGTTGCTGCAGCTATATATATTACGGGGAGAGAAATGGAATTTCTGGCGCGTGGAAATTCGGGTGTGCGTATATAATTTCTCGCGCGCATTATGTTTTGGTGCAAGGTAAGGGTCGAGTGGCGCAAGGATATGATAATGGGGATTGATCAGAAAATCGAATATTTATATCCGGACGGGTAGAAAATTCGCACCTTGGACAAATGGAGTTTATTTGAAGTGGAAATAGATGTGTATACTCATATGCGCAGTTTTTCATAAAAGAGGATGCTGAAGACTTGAAATTTGCATATTCTTTCTTTTCTCATATATATATATATATATATATATATATATATATATATATATACTTGCAACTTCAACATTTGGTAACAAATATTACAGAGGTTAGAGCGTTGCTACAGGAAACGGCAATTTGCTCTATATAGACAGCTTTATCTAAACGATCATTAAGAAATAAAAAATTTATCAAATAATAACTTTGGACCGGATATTTTAATTTCATTAAAAATTCTATACTCCAAATGAATCAAATATGCATACAGTTATAACTCTAAATTAATTAACAAAGCTGCAATTTCCTCTAATCTCACAAGCACAAAATCATATCACCTTAATTACAGTACACCAAATACAATTATACGCAAATTACAACAGAATTAACCTCCCACCCTTGTATAATCATCCCGAAAACTCCCAGCCGCGACCTTATACACCTATACACATACACCATCGCGCTAACGCGTCTTTCTCACTTCTATATACACGCGCAAGCGCGCACAATGAGAATATGGAAAATTAAAGTAAAAAAAATTTTTCCCTTTCTGCACCGCATCGCGAGAAACGGGTCGTCGCTGCCCCTCCTCCCCTCTCCGTTCCACCCTCTCTCCGCGGGGAGAGCGCGGCAACTTTGATCTTGCGCGCGTGGTTTTCAGCGAGAAAAAAAAACCGGGAGCAGAGAAAAGAAAAACGAACCGCGCGCGCCGTGTTGGCCCCGTTATAGGTAGGTGGGGTGCAAAAATCCGCGGAGAGATCCAGTGCGTCATGAGTGTGTATTTGTGTATGCGCGAGTGGCTAAGTCAAAGGGAAGCTCGGTGCTAGGAAGGTAATTGATATATATCTGATGTGGGGATTGGATCTGGATGAAGATAGTTTCTTTTTCGTCGTTTGATTTCTATACGAAAAATACTACACATGGGGTGCATTGTACTCAATCTGCATTAGTAAATATAACTTTCGGCTGATAATTTCATTAGAAAAAAAACGAAATTTCACTCAACACTTTAGGTGAATAAATCTATAGCTAGCTTGGTCGTAGTAAACATACTACTATAGAATTGATTTTGTGAAAATTAAGAATAAAAATAAGAATTTTCTCCCCATAACCGAAAACCTATAATCAAAAACCCCTCCAACAAAACGAAACAATTCCGGCAGCCAGCGGCAACCGGTGAGATGTACCTAGCCACACAGCGAGAGGAGGACGCTAAAGATAGAAATGGCCCCACTCGAAAGGACGCGCGCTCCATGCCCAGATGCGCGAACGGGCGACTCATGCGAGTTGTCACGAGTGCGCGCGCCCTACTACCGCGACTAAAGGCTAAGAGGGTACTTGCTTTAATCTACCGCGCTCGCGGTGCACCTCTGCCTAATTACGTAAGCCCGGTGCGCCCCTGCACACGCATGCGTGCTGTGTCGACGTCGAGGGGGTCCGAAATCAAATCTCCCGAAAGGAGAACGGAGCCAGAGCGCGTGAGTTTTGTCGTTCTTTTGGTGACTGCTGAAAAGGTATAGGGAGAAGGTCAAGTGGATGGCGAGAGGTTGGATGTGTATTTTTCATTATTTCGAGTAAATCCACTGCATCTATGAATACTAATGAATACTAATAACATATTTTTTAATACGATAGTAACTAGACATAAATTTCACTTATACGTGATTATTCCAAATAAACAAAAATTTGAGTGGATTGGGTTGGCTTTCCGGTCTTAATGGAAATCATATTGTTTTTTCGGTAATTATACATGATAAATATGAACTGTCGCTCACGGGAGCTAGGGGTAGAGTAGGGGCAAATGTGTGTACTCTTTCTAATACACCTATATCTTGCTATGGGTATACACTTATAAAAATAAGGAACGTCGGTTTCTCTTATAGGAAAAGTGGAGTTATATCTTTTTTTTCGGGAATTATCCTTAAAAAAAGGTGGAATTATGTGGTTTTTTCTGGGAGTTATTCTTTAAAAAATGGAGATACGTGGTTGTTCCGGAAAAATGTTGAAAGAAATAGAGTTATAGCGTTTTTCCTTGTGTTGGTTTAAGACTACGAGTGCACTTTCATAATTTCTGTCACGATTACTTGATGCAGGACTGTTCGAAGATAAGAAATAAGACATAAAACCTACTTTGAAAAACACGTCACTTATGTGGGTTTTCCGGAAAGCCACAGAGATATAGTTTGAGCGTATCTGAAAAAAATGGATTCATTGTAAAGAGTTTAAGCTAGCATTGAATTTTATTTCTCGATGCCAGACATGAACTTTCAAGATCCATAAAAAATCCGTTCGAAAAGGTAATAATGCTCGTTCGTACTTGCCTTACACTTTATTAAAACTAATTACTATTTCGACCGATAATAAATACAATCCTATCACTATAATATCAATACTCATCCATATAGAAACATTACACTATTACAAACCCGCACTTGAGCTGATACTCGCTTAATCCACAACCCCCACTCCTTTAATTTCACCTCCGCGCGGGAAAATTCAAACCTCGCTACTTCCTCTATTCGCCGCGGGCGTCGCCACAATCCAATCATATGCGCAACCGATAAGAGCGATCACTTTCTATAACATAAAACTACGGCCATATCGTCGCCATCCGCTTCCGCGATTCAAGAGTCGAGCGTGCGCGTCGCGCGATCGTAGGTACAATACCTTAGGTGAATATATCGCGACGGGTAGGCGCAACGAGGTCTCTCCTCTGCAGCAGAGTTCCGCGCATCTCAGGCGCGCTCGTTCCGAAGGCGACTGCTGCTGCTGCTGTTGCACGTTATCACTATTCTATACACATAGCGCGACGCACGCATCACCTCGTCCGCAGTGAGCGTCGCCGAATTCGGAGAGAAAGGAAGGAACGAGTGTGTGCGAGACTGCGTCGGAAAAGTTGGGCCTGTGCAGAGTCGCGTCTCGCGCGGTTCCGCACACACGCAGCACAGCACAGGACGGATTGGTGATCGCGAGGAGTGTTGTGCGAGAGACAGGAACACGCAGTCATGGCAGACGAGGTGATCAACGTGGACGCAGAGCCTATCAGCGTCACTCCAACCGAAGCAAAGCTCAACATCATGTTTTATCCCGAGCAGTGAGTATATAAGTATACCGTGGATGGTCGGATATAGGTATATAAGGTTGGTTTAGGCGGGATATGCAGACTGGTATGGGGGGGGGGGGGCAGGGGGGCGAACGTCGCGGTTCCGCAATGGATGACACACGGACGGAGACTCCTATGAAAAGAGAGTGGGTCAATGCACCCACGTAACGCACGCTGCAGCAGCGCGTTATTTTCGCGCATTTCACCTGTCACCCCGCGCGCACTCTCCTTTGTTCTCCCCGGAGCTGTCCATCACGGGGATGGTCTATTATTACGGCTGGCTGTCGCGCGGTGCGTGCAGCCGCTGCGGCGGTGCAAGCTCGTTTGATATTTTCGGGGTTTGGGCTAAATTTTCAGTGTAAATGTGCGCGTATACCTCGTGAAACCCGGACACAGTCCCACATCTTTTAGTCTGAATCATACTTTGAGAGAAAGATTGAGTGGGTGAGTCTGGTGGCATTGTTTTTCGCGCTCTCACTGTCTTTGTTATATCGGTGCGAAGGTCGTGCCAAAGGAGATCAGGACAGTCACTGTCTCCTCTGCTGCTCGATTTGACAATGCTTTCGCAAGACTTTCACATGTTTGTCGCATTGCCATAGTAACAATCGCAGGAATGGCACCAACAGCTGCTGGTAGTCACTCCTTCATTGCATCGTAAGTTGCCAATTGATAGGAAACTCTTGATGACCTACGCATTTTTCAAATCCACTTAGCTATGCATTGGTGAATATGTATGAGGGGGTCTTAAGTTATATAGCAGAGGCTCGAAGCAGGCTGAATAGATAGATGGAAAAGAAGTGTAATTAAATGCGCTTCTTTTGATGTTTTAGATTGGCGGAGTATAAGAAGGAAGAGGCTAATCAGCTGTACTCCGCAAAACAATACAAACAGGCTTTGGTAGGCTACAATGAAGCCATTGGTAAGTAATTAATACAGCAGTTGTCTTTGTAATTGTTGTGACATTAGGTACTCACCTGTGCTTTCATTTCAGAACTATGCCCCAATACTGCCAGATATTATAGCAACCGGTGTGCATGTTACATGATGTTATCGCAGTATAGAGATGCTCTCAAAGATGCCAAGAAGTGTATTGAACTGGATCCTACATTTGTTAAGGTAATTGTGTTTATATTAAAGATGATTAAAAATGAACTGTATGTACTAAATGCTTGGTTTTCATCTTTCAGGCTTACACACGCCTTATTAAGTGCTCTCTAATGCTAGGAGATGTAGTTGAAGCAGAGACTGTAATAGCTAAATTAGAAGAGCTAGAACCTTCAAAGCAATCTATTACTGCAGAACTGAACGATCTTGGTACCCTAAAAAGATTCTTAAAAGAAGGAGAAATGGCTTATGAAGCCAAGGATTATCGCAAAGTTGTTTATTGTATGGATCGTTGTATTGAAGTTAGCCCATATTGTTCTAGATACAGAATTACGAAAGCCGAATGTTTAGCATATTTAGGCAGATACTCAGAAGCAGAAATGGGTGCAAAGTTAGTATTCAATAGTTAAATTTAATTTATAATTTTAATAAGAATAGCAGTGTGATTGTATTATTTTTTTAGTGATGTTCTTCACACAGACAAACAAAATGCCGATGCTATATATGTAAGAGGGACCTGTTTATACTACCAAGATAATATTGATCAAGCATTTAAACACTTCCAGCAAGTGTTGCGCCTTGCTCCTGACCACAAAAGAGCCTTGGGTATATATAAGGTACATTATCTAAAATATAGACCACACTTATCTTTAGCAACTTGATTCTTGCTTTCCCTCCTGTGCCACTATATCTAGTCCCAATTAACGGTTATTAATTATGTGTCAAAAAAAAAAAAATTTGTTTAAAAATTACATGATTGAAAAGATGAACGGAAGATGAAAGTTGTGAGAGCAAACCTTCTATTTAGGAATGTAAGTACTACTTTGTGGAAAAGTTGTGAACAGCTTGCAGCTCTCTTAATAGCTCTACCTAACTTTAATAAATATAATTAGATAAGAAGAAGCTATATGAATTATCTAAAGTAATCCAATTTTTTGTTAACCTAGGTGTTTAACATGAAATAACATTAATAGTCTTTTTGCTTTTAATGAAAATAAATATAATAAATCTTTAAATTTAATCAAAAATTTACATTGATTTTTCAAAAGTACATTAATCTAGCCTTATAAAGCATAAAAAATTTTATTTACCTATAACACTTTTTATATTATTAACATTAAATAGTTTTAAAGAAATTTTTAAATACTCAATAGTATCTTAATATTTTAACTATTATGAATGTAACCTTTACTACGGTTTTATTTTAGAAAGCAAAGTTATTAAAACAAAAGAAAGAAGAAGGAAATGCTGCTTTTAAAGCAGAACGGTATGCAGAAGCTTATACTCTCTATACTGAAGCATTACTTGTTGATCCTCTAAATAATAAAGCCAATGCTAAATTACATTTTAATAAAGCAACAGTAGCAGCAAAGGTAATCATTTGTAAACGATGCAATTATTCGAAAAATATACTCATTATATTTATTTAATTATTTTAATACAACTTTCTTCTAACAGCTGAAGAAATTGGCAGAATCAGTTTCAGAATGTAACGAGGCGTTAAAATTAGATGAAAATTATCTTAAAGCTATTTTAAGAAGGGCAGCTTGCTACATGGAACTCCAAGAATACGAGGAGGCAGTGCGCGACTACGAGAAAGCATGGAAAATGGACAAAAGCAGAGGTAAGTGAGACATTCGAAAATTCTTTTCTAAGTTTTGAAATTGAAAAAGAAAAACTAATACATATATATATATATATATATATATTTTATTTCTTTTTTTTCAGAGAACAAACGATTACTCTGTGAAGCAAAAATGGCACTGAAAAGATCGAAAAGAAAAGATTATTACAAAATTCTTGGAATTGATCGAACTGCTTCAACAGATGATATCAAAAAAGCTTACAGAAAGAGGGCTATGGTACACCATCCAGGTAAGATTGCAATTTGCTGCCTCTTGGAGATGATACATTTGTTATTTCAACTTACTAATATAATTAATTGCGTATGTCTCAAATAGATCGACATGCAAATGCCTCTGATGGCGAAAAGAAAGAGCAAGAAAAGAAATTCAAAGAGGTTGGAGAAGCGTATGGCATTTTGTCTGACCCTAAAAAACGTTCCCGGTACGACAGCGGTCATGATTTAGAGGAGTCTGATTACAGTTTCAATGGTAAAACTATAAATCTGTTTTTTACCAAAACAATAATTATGTTAAACAATTTATTACATTTATTCTATTCAATTTTCAGATACCATGTTCCAAGCATTCTTCGACAATCCATTCGCAGATACTAGTGACAGAAGTTTTAGATTTCAATATGTCTGATCTTCCAACCCACTTGTAGATCATATCATATGATTATATTAACTGTATATTAGAAGATCTCCCATTACCTTCATACGCTAGTTAACAAACTTCAGATGCAAAAATCATTGTTCTAATGAAAAATATAAAACGGAAAAGTCTTTAAGCTTATACTGAAACCTATTGTCAGAAATTGATTTCTTGCTTCCTCATAGATAAAACTAAAAGCCGAAACAATTTGGTGAAAAAAAATACAGGAAAAATACATTTCTCAAAGTGATAAAATAAGTAAGAAATATTACTTAAAGTAAGAAATATTACTTTAAATTTCACATTGTGTTCAATAATTATTATTTATATCTCCCATAAGACTTGTACAATATGCGAAACTAATTTTTTTTTTTACGTTGAAATTGGTTAACTGCTTAACTTCTTAATGTAAATAAAATTTTTATTTTTTATAATTGTTGTCTATAAGGAAGCAAAATGTAATATAATGTATCGCTGTATTCATGTGAATGAGGCATGAAATAAGTTGCAATCACTGAATGTATAGACGATTTCTATAACCGACGATACGCTATGTTAAAATTATTATATATAGACAACATACGACTTCTCGAAATCATGTAAGCTGTTAAATAAAAATACCCCTTTTTACTTTGACGTATTGAGACTCAAGTTTTGAGAGTTGATTAGATTAGTATCAATAAGTTTCATGTTGAAGAAAAAAAAACCTTAATATTAAAAGAAAATAAATTTACGAAAGATTTCTCAAAAAACGTGCCTTTATTTATTTCACTTAATTGTCTTATCTCAGTTAAGTAGTTATAGTCTTTTATGTACAAAAAAACCACAAAAAGTTCAGGTACGAGGAAACTGCTCGAATGTCAAAGTCATCGTCGTCATCATCATCAATTAGGAATTGTTATTAGGCGTGCCCCCCTTTGGAGACGGTTCACGTTGGTTGGAATTCTGCTTCCTCGGGTATCTGTAAATGACATTTCGTAATTAAAAACAAAGAACAAACATTTTTAAAATAAACTTGACTTGAAATATGCAAAATGCATCGATCGTCAAAAATTATTGAACTTCGGTAAAAAAAATCAAACGTTTTCTTTTTTTCTTTCCAAAGTTTTCTCAATTAACAAATTACTGGTGTAGTCCTGATTGATCAACACACGCATTCACACCATTTATTCCACGCATAAAATGTGACTTGAAAATAAAGAAAACGGAAACTTAAAAAAAAAAATTATATATATATATATATATATAATATATAATATAATAATAATAATAATCGTATAGTTCAAATGATGCATTATCTTTCGGTTTTAAAAAATCGGTATATAATCACATAAGTTACTGTGCGTCGAGTTAAAGCAGTTATAATGATACAATATATATAAAAAAAATTCTAAGAGTCACATTCCACGTTCAAAGCTTTGGCTCACCTATTTAATAATCATTGTTCATTCTCCGCACGGACTCGACACCATCCAGCCCATCAGTCAGAAACGATCCCCACAACTTGCAGTCTCTTCATCCAAAGACAGTCCTCAAGCCGAACGACGATCATCCCATATAAACGCATCAAAAGTAACATAAAAATGTCTTACCAGTGTCTTTAAAAAAAAAACCAGTCAATGCATACCATGGATTTATATGTACCAGTGGATCGTTAGAAGAAAATCAAGTCGAGCTATGTGTCTTAATGTTTGTTAATTAAACGTTAAGTAACGATACGTGAAAAATATCGTAATGTAAAAAAAAAAGAAAATTAAAAAAATCTTGAAATGTAAATTTTGAAAAGAAAGCAAAGAAAAAACAAACTTGTCTATTAAGTAATAGCGTTAGCTAAAAAAAGAAGAAAACTGTAGTACAAGAAAAAAAACTTTATGGACAAGGAGAACTGAATTATTAATAGAAGAGCTATTCATATACTTTATGTTCGTACTTTAGATTTATCTGTAAATAATGAAGTCTGAATGCTTAAAATATCGTCGTTTTCCACCGAACAAATGAAAAGAATGTGTCCAAAATCAAATACACCCCTCATTAACAACCAACGAAAAAAAAAATCAAAGCAGGCAAACAAAAAAAGAAACAAAAAAACCTTATAGAAGCACTCACGCAGAAGACAAAAAGTAAAAGTCAGTTCGAAATGAAAAAACGTGCGCCATCCATTGCATATATAACTTTATTTTTTTATTTTTTTTTTTTCATTTATTCCAGAACATCAAAAGTATATTATACTAAAAATTAAGAACACTCCACCTCGAAGGACTCGCAGCTTGAAGTTGGACACACACCTTTCGGCAATAAATATACAATCTTTCTCATAAATTTTCTCCATTATTCGTTTTGCTCTCTTATCGATTAAATCGTTATTTTTTTTTATTCTCTTCATTCCGGTCACTCTCCGCACACAGACTTGCTCCTCCGACTGAACATATGGAATTATTTGTACCTTGATTGTTCATTGTGAGTTCGTTTAATATATAATTAGTCGTTCGAACGTGGGGGGAGGAAAAGAAGCGTCGTTGTTACAAACGGTTATTATTATGCACAAGAGAAATAAAAATCATGTGTGTGGATATATATACCTATAGGCGCTCTGTGAAAGTATATAACGAAACTCAAGGGATGCTGTCTGTACGCAACGAAATCTTTACCTTTTCGCTTACGTATAGGAAAAAACATCAAATTAAATTAAAACAAAAGAGACAAACAGTGGCAGCCTGGAATAATGCGAGAATAATATACAAAGATGCTATCTCAAAGAAACACTCAAATTACACGATGTGAAAAAACACGCAACGGTCATTTTATTTTAATTTATCTTTATTATATATTCTTTTGTTACTCATACCACCATCAAGTGTCTGCTAGTCGATAGTAAATATGTGTGTGTGTCTCGATTATTTCATTAAATCTCTTTTTCTCCCATCAAAGGACTCGTGCGTAGCAAAACGAACATCATCAGCAACATCAAGATGATTCTAATTTCTCGAATTTCAGTTTTAAATTTTCTTATTTTTTTAAGCAAATAGGTCGTCGAGATTGTGAGAGAGAAGAGCTCGATTCCTGGTTTTATCGTGTATCATTATTATTTCTTCTTTATTTATTTATTTTTTTTTTAGTTAAGCGCATTTCCATAGTTTATTAACCGACATCCCCACCCCTGACATTCGCTTATTATGTACAATGTTTGTTTTCTTTCGTGCGTCGTACAAGATTCATCTTATATTACAGAACTATACGAAGATTCTACAAAAATCGAAGAAACGATTTTTTTCTTCCACATTCCCTTTCGTGACACATTATAATGTAACTCATTCTTGTTTTCTCCCGGGGGGATTGTTTTGCATTATTTGCGTGGTTACTCATCATTAAAATCTCTCTTTTTTCTAGTTTGCTTGTATTTATTTTTGTTAAATAAGTTAACGCCACAAAGAGCCAGCCCATCTCCCCGTTGCGCAATGTATGATGATCTTTCAGCTGCGTGTGTCATAGAAACTTTTCGGTCAACAGTCATATTTATTACACTCGGTAATTAATTTTCTTTATTAGTTTTTATACAATGGCAAGATCTCCGACTTTTCAAGAGCAGTCTTCAAAGAGCTGGTATATTTTTTTATATTTCTCATTCTTTTATTCGTTAATAAAAAAACAAACTCGTAACATTCTCGATTATTACAGCACGCATCTTTTTTTTTTTACTTTTTATCAATAAGTAATCTTTTGTTATTTTTTTTCATCATCAGTTTACGTATTCATCCACGACGGATCTGCAGATCCCGCAATCTCATTATCATCAGCATATCATATCAGCATATCATCAAACTTATACGTTAAAAAATCATTCACTGACTGTATTTACAAATTCCTCACGATCGCTTCCAAATCGCTTTAGCAAGGCATCGTTCATCTTTTTCTCATATTTGCATCATAAGCATTATCATCATTATCATCAACAAAGATTTATTCTCTTTTGAGGTTATTAATCCACTTTTGTTCACGCTATAATCCTAACTTTAATCTATAGAGACTGTGGTTAAATACTCAAGGCATTTTTCACGCTATTTTTTTAATACTCAACTGAACTCCCGCAAGCGATTCAGTGCGCTTTTATGTTTTCTTATTTTGTTCACTCGTTTGTTTTTGTTTTTATTTGTTATGTTAAAAGGAATCCAGCTTATATTGACTTGGACTTAATGGAAATGCAGTTGCAACAATATATGGCGATATATCTTTTTTTTCGTAAGATTAAATCTCGTAAAGCAACGCGTTTAAGGCATGAAAATTTTTATGTATTTGTTTCTCTCGCACTGGATTCCCTGTGTTTTTTTGTCGTTAAAAAAGTGATTTTTATCGGTTATCGTGTGAACGGTTTGGAAGAGACCGAGTGTTTTTAATGATAGCTTTTATTCGTTTATCCCATCGTAAAATGACTTTTTTTTAATGATTGATAAAGAGTTTTCTCTCCGTCTTACGCTACAGTCTTTGTCTATGATCATCGGGCTGTGTCACGATTTTTTTAATAGTTTTAACTTTATTTTTTTTTTAAATCTTTTTACAAACTAACGTTCTCTCTTGTCCTTTGTTTGTGTACAAAACATTCGATCATCTGCTCTCAGACCCTATTTCCAAGTGGGAAAAATTCAAACGCACATTAAGTTTTTTGTTAATTATTTTTTTTTCTCATTTTGTTCATCGGATAACTGTGTCACACTCATGAAAGTATCAACATAATGCACACCCCAACCTTTTGCAATCATCATCTCGTTTTCTCGTACTCTTGAATCAAATCATCATCCCTTTCTCTCTCGCGCGCGCGTTTTCTCTCTCGCTCTCTCTCTCTCTCTCTCCCTTTTTCTCTCCTCTCGCGCTCCCTCTCTCGTTTTCTGCTGCATTTGCCATATCATTCAATACAATATAATACGATAGAGCATCAATAATATCAAATACAACTACAGTTTTACTTTGTTTTACTTCTTTTATTTCAATAATAGGTAATATTTTTTATCTTATTTATTTCATTTCTCTATAATGTTATCTGTACTTGCGACGTTTACGAGCAGAGCTTTTTTATTAATTATTATTATTATTATTATTACTTCGTCGGTGCTTTCCCGTCTGTCAAAAGTCTGTCTCGCCTAGAATTCATTTAATAAGTTCTTCTTTATACTCCGTTTCTTTTCTTTTCTTTTTTTTTAATATACGATGAGCTTCATTTAATTATTTAGTTTTTTTCACACAGACACATCCACACAGAAGCACGAGCAATGGTATTATATTTATATATATATATAAGTTTTCAATTCAGTCTCTGGTATCAAAAGAACCATCCGATCGCCCCCCGAGACGTGGCCCGGGAGTTTTATTTTCTCTTGTACACCAATCACTAAGGTTTTTTTTCCTAAGTCTTCGATTAATGCCTCGAAGATTGCATCGAGAGAAAGAAAAACGTGAACGAGTTTGTTTTACTCTACAAAGGTAAATATATTTTAATATTAACGTAGCCATTTTGCTATGACACGCTATCGATAATAGGCGTGTGTCGGGTGTCGTTCCGATTTTCTTCCAAGCAATTATGAAAGTTCGTTAAAAAACTGCATTTCTTCCCCAATATACGCGCGTCAAGAAACTCACACACAATTGCTGTATTCCGCTAAGATTGCTTATCTCTGCTCGTCCAAAAATGTAAATAAAATTAATTTCTCTATAATCTCATCGCCAAATCATTTAACAATTGACCATAATGTACAAATCAGCAATTTTTTATCAACTTCAATATCATTTATTTTTGCATCATCCTCTACTTTCAACAGAGTGAAAACATCAAAATTTACATTCAAATAGTTCACACAACAATTATACAATAAATATCTCTACACATTTGCTACGTAAATACGTTTAAAATATTAATGATAATAAAAAAAAATCTCAAGTGAAATACACCGTACGTATCCATCTCAAATGGCTGTTTTTCTTTCTCTCTGTATAACGTGGACATTACTTCTCTTTCTCTCATGTCGCTCTTTGCAAACAGATGACGGGCCACAACATCTCATATGCACAGTCCTCTCTCAACCTCTTTCAAACACAAGAGACGCCAGTCTCGCGAAGCAGTTTTTTTTTTATTTTGTACGAAAAATGCTATGTATGTGTGGATGCCGAGAGATACAAAGAATTGTTACATGTCTGTATCTCTCTGCGATTCTGAAATTTTATGTTTCGTCAAGAATATATAACATATGCGTGCCTCTGGCTCGTATTTTTTATTTATTCATTTATTACTTTGTTTTTTCAGTTACGTTTGACGTGTCTGTATTGACTACAAATTACGATAATGTCATCACGACTCTCAAAACTCACCTCGTTCGTACCTCGCCCACGTATATTCGCCAGAGTTACACCGCAGGTGTCCAATTGCAATAGAATCACTCTTTCTCTCACGGCGGATCTTTCCTTTCACACCCAACAGATGCACACGACAAAGAAAAGCCGCAAAATCTCTATCGAATTCGGACAGACGAGTGAAATGAAGAAAAGTATTTTATAGCACAGAAGAAAAGTCGACCGTGGAAGAAAAAATGGAAATAAAAGCGAAAAGCAAAGGATGAAATAGAAGTCAAACGATTTCGGGTAGCTGGAATCAGTCTATTTGCGAGACTTCGCAGGTATTGAAAGCCGCGAGTCGTCGCCTGAAAGAAATCATCGAGCGTGTCACTAAATCGAACATTTCGCTCTCTGCGCGATGGACTCTGAAAAGCGTAATCGAAGATATAGTAATCGCGCGCACTCGTGTTTATGTGGGTGTACGTATCTCTATCAATGATCGAAAGCTTTACGACTCCCTAACTTTCTTTTTTGTACCCTCCCTTACCCCTCGCAATCGGAGAATGGATTTCTCACTCAACACACAGAAAAAACTCCTTGAAACTTCATCATTAAATTAGGTGACGTCTGTACCTGTCAGTAGAAATTCGACTGTATGTTATTGTATCTGTATATGGTAGTAACCATAGTGTACTTGTATCTCTACGATATTGCACTGGATATAGACTTTGAACTCGACGCAGAATAAAGTTTATGTGATAGAAGAATCTCAGGTTTATAGAAGAGCTGTTTCCTTTACTTTCAGGTACAAGCTAAAATTATCTTCAAAGGCAAAACTGATGTGAAATTCTTTTGTGTGTGTGTGTATACATGTATGTGTAAAATGTCTCTCGTGTTTCGCTTTTTTTCTGTTTGCTTTTGAATGCGCTTATGTTAACAGTTTCGCGTGATCGGAAAGCCACCCCCGACGGTTTTGCTTTTATATAATTGATTAAAAACCTTTGCTTCGCTTAGTGATTAGAGCTATCTCGAATTCTCCGGCTACCGAAGGCCTACAGTGTTAAAATTTCTTTTTGCTTAGAGCTTGCGCTCCACGCCCGCTAAGTGCGACGGAGCGTCGAGACTACTAATAATTAAAGTGTGTTGGTGTGATTATATAGAATAATAATAAATTTTTCCTCCTCGTCGACTGCTCTAAACTCGATTGTTAGTATTTTTTTCTTATTATTCAAGTTTCAAAAGTTTAATCATTAGCGTGTATAGAATAGAAAAGACTTCGTCTTTTATAATATTGTTTTTTTTAATTATTATTATTCTTTCCTTTAATAAGTGTAAATATCGAGCTGACCGAGCTTCCATGGAAAGACACATTACATCTATATAAACACATTACATCGTACTTTTTTATTTTTAATATTATTATGTTTCGTTAACAGTGTGCCAACAGTTACGAAAGAATCAAAGTATGTGTCAAAAATATATGTATATAACAGAGTAAAAAAATGCCGAAAGTTCATTGTTTTTTTTTATTATTATTTATTTTAAAAACGTTTTTAACATTAATCAGGACAAAATGAAAATCATGTATTGCGTACAAGCTAAAAAAAGAATCAAGGTAAGAGTAAGTTCATCAATGTCGATCCACCGATAGACCGGTCGTGTCGCGAGTGCAAGTTAAATGACGATTAATAATGAAAAAAATTCATTTATTTTTTTTATTATTATTATTATTATTATTTTTACTTCACTCTCGATATAAATAAGATCTCGTTTCTAATAAAGTCCCACCAAGGATCTATACTTGCATTTATTATTATTATTTTTCCTTTTTATTATTTTTAATATGATATAAATGAAAATTCATGTTTACCAACTAACGATGAAAGATTACTATATCTAAATATACTTAAACATCTAAAGTTACACTCTTCACTCTATGCTGGTATTTTCTCTGCCGCATCGTCTCTCTCAATAGAACATGTTCATCCCTCGCTCTTTCTCTCGCTCTCCCTCTCATACTTACGATGTGGAAAATCTTTCTCTCTGTATCCGCCCTCACGTGTATCTCTCTCTCGCTCTTTCACGCTCGTTATTTTCACGTTTGTATCATCAGTTCACGCTCACTCTCTCGTTCTCTTTGACTTTGTCTTTAGGTTACTTTTCGTTCTCTCAACCCTTTCTCTCCTGCCCGCAATCTCTCCCTTTCTCTCTTTCTCTCTCGTTCGTCTCAGCATTTACTTTAATAAACTATTTGCGTTACAATTCATTCGTCTGTATAGTCACCTACATAGTTTAATCTTAGTTTCATCTTTTTTTTCTCATCTCATTGTAATAAATAACTATTCTCAAATACGGCTGAAGTATTAAATATATCAAACACACTGCAATAAACTTTCAATAAAATGAAGTGTATACACGCTGCGTTACTCTTATTCATCATTTTTGTTTTCATCAATCTTTCCGCATTTCTCAATAACAGTTGAAGTATATCGCGTCGCGTATACTCGTCGCGCACTCCGATTCTGCACACTCATAAATTTGTCATTTTAACCGTTTACAATAATTATATTCGTTTTATCATTATTATTACTATTACTTCGAGGCATTAGGTTTAATCCCCCATCTTACGTCTTTTTGTTCTCGATATCGTTTTTTCATTTCATTCCTTTATAGTTAATTAATTAAAACGGTCACAGCGCTCGCATTTTACAAGTAATAAACCTAATAAATTTCCGACGTGCGCGTCTCGAAACTTTTGTCTGCGTTCATATTATTACTCAACGATCCGTATTTTTTTTATTCCTACTCAACTGTATTTTCGCTCGTATTTTTTTCCGTCATTCATCTATTTTGCAGTTAATCTATTCGTGTGTTATTATACTTTTTTAACATATAATTCATGTATATACTGCTTCAAACGTTTACTACAATCGCCCTCGAGAAATTGTGCTGCGGAAAATTCGTCAAAAGCCAATGTCAAACAATATAGAGAGAGAGTGTCGTGTTATTCATCATAACTCGTTTCGTTACTTTTTTTTTCTTTCATTTCGTGTAAATATACGACGTGTGAGCTCAGGGATTGATTAAAGGTTGTCAATAGTGTACGTGTATAAGTGTAAGTGTATAAGTGTCATATACGATCGAGGCGTCGCGCGATCTTCCCTAGCGCGGTTCTTCTCGTACAAGGAAATATAAAGAAAACAGTACAGTCAGTACTGTAACAGAAAATGTAATTTAGAAAAAAACATTTTAATTGTTGTGGAAAAGGCCAACGCGTGCATACCAATCGACCGACCGCGTCTCCATCATCATATATCATCGTCATCATCATCCAATATACATATATAAGGTAATCACCATCATAAGCATCCGAAAACAAATTAACAATCATGCAGTCACTCAATTTATACAATTACAATTATAAAGATTCACCTCTCGCGCGCGCGCTCTAATATATACGAACGTAAGAAGAAAGCTAAAATCGACGGGTAGAGATGTGTATATATATATATATATAATATATACGAAGTTTACACACATAAGAAAAGAAAAAAAATACGTCACTCGGCGACGGGTCGTGTCGGCCCCTTATTCGTTTTGTTTGTGGTATGCACGCGCGCACTGAAAAAGATAATAAAACAATACTGCACAAGTCTATGCGCTTGAATAGTGATTTAATGAAAAAAAAACCAAAATAAAAATTTAAAAAAAAAAACCTGCGTTAACACACGTGGAGAGAAGAAGATCCGTGCTAGAGAGCCTGTGACGACGAGGTCGCAGCAGTAGCGGCAGCAGGGCTCGGGCGAAAGAGAGTTTGTCGCAAAGTCATACACAACCGTTTTAGCTCTTTTCATCAATATAATAAAAACATCGACAAACTCTCTGCGCGCTGCTCCGGTCGAGAGCGAGGAGCGGTCACTCCTCGGCCTCGTCGTTGAGCTGCTGCTGTCGCCGCTGCTGCTGTACCTCGCTGACGTCGGCTTCTCGCGTCGTCGCCACGACCTCGGCGTTGTTAGCGTCGGGACTCAGGGAGCGGGCCCTCCTTTTACGAGTAGACTCAGAGTCCCTGCGGAATTTACTCGTACTTAAGAAATGTATTCGACTTGGGCTCGCGCTGTCCCGGGTGATTCTGCCATGCGCCTTGAGAGGCGTTGGGGTTGTTGGGTCCACCGGGTCCGCCGCTGCCTGGATTACCCGCGTTGCCGTCGCCACCACCACCGCCACCACCGCCGCCGCCGCCTTGACTCATCCAGCTGAGGAAGCCCGAGTTGCCGCTATTGCCGATGCTGTTGTTGCCCGAGGGCGGCTGTCCCGGGGGTCCCGGCTGGTTGCTGTAGCCCTGGTCGTTTCCCTGGTTCTGGAGATTGCCGATGAGGCCCCAGGAGGCCTGGTTGAGCGCCGCCGCGACCAGAGCGGGATTCATGGGCAGGGCCGAGAGGTTAAGGCCGCCCATCGCCAAGGGGTTGGACATCCCGCCGCCCTGGCCGCCACCGTTGTTCTGGCCCGTGATGCCCAGCGCCTGGAGATTGGGCATGTCGAGGTTACCGCGGTTCCCCGGATTGTTCCAGCCGTTCGGGCCCATGTTGTTGCCCGAGTGGCCCATGTACCTGTTACCTTGGTAATTTCCCTGCATGTTATTGTCGATCGGGCCGCCCGACATCCCGCGCGCCCGCATGTTCGAGTTTATCTGATTGTTAAAGTTCGCCCGGTTGTTGCCCTCTGACTTCGGCGCTGCGTTGGAGACGTGCACGCTGACCCCCTTGATTATGTGATCCTCGCCGCAGAGTGACTGGGCCACCTCGGGGTCGAGGAAGGTGACGAAGGAGAAGGCGCGGAAGGGCTTCGGTATGAAGACGTCCGTGACCTCGCCGAACTTGGAGAAGTAGTCGCGCAGATCGTCGGCGGTCAGGTCTTCCGTGCAACGGCCCACAAACACCTTGCACGGCACCTGCTGTATCATTCCCTCCTGTGGCAAGCCAAGTGTACAACACATACAAAGTTTTTATTCTGCTCATTCGTTTTGCTTTTTAGTTTTTTTTTTTTTTTTTTAGTTTTTACGTGCGCTTTCGAGCTAATATTTCTATTCATTGTGAGATTTGCTCTGCTTATTTCTCTCTATTCTTACCGTCTTATGTAATATCACCAACTAGCAACTGCCATTATTTTGTGCTTTTTCTTTTTGTAGTACTGTACATTGTTTAAGAGACTCTGCGCGTTAACAAACTTTTTTGTTCGCACTTAAAGAGTAAGTGTAGCAAGTATAGGGATGAGTAGAAGTAGTCAAGGGGGTTTATTTACAAGTGTGCACTGCAAAGTACATTTGTGTGGGAAAAAAAAAGTTTTTGGTGTAGTGTGGTTTTGACAGGTGGTTAAATCACATGTTATGTTTTGCGTAGTTTTACAAGTGAATCAGATAACAATAATAAAAGTGACGTGCATCGTCGTAATTTTAAATGTACAATTTTGTTTATATATGGATGGATCGTTGTAAAACTACGCGGAAACATGTACAATTAAGAACCTCAAAGGTTTCACTGATGCGTCACAGTTTAAAAAGAGTAGAGTAATAGCATTAAACCCTGAAAGATAGGAGCTAAAAGAATTACAGTATATTCTATTCTTCGTATCACATTTAAAAACCTTGATCAAATCGACCAATTGTATTAATAACAGAATAAGATAATTTTTCTGGGTGAAGTCAATACTGACATAAATATTTTTAATTGACCAAGAAATGAAAAAAAAAATCATAGTGCTCTGTGTGCAAAAGTATTTCCTCTTTCCACTGATTACCTCTCTCTTATAGCCCAAAATGGATATGCTTGTGATCTACCAAAATAAATACTAATAATAAATAAATAAATCTCATCACCTATATTCACCAGCTCCTTTGAAAAATTAAAAATAATATCACACCAAACATAAAAGATAAGTTCACTGATGAACCATACCCTTGTAAAATTATATTACCCATAATCACAACTTGCCCATTATCGTTACACTTACTCCATCACCTCATTCTCGGCGGTGTTAATACTCTTCTCATCACACACAAATCTAAGTCAATCTGGAAGCTTGCTGCAAAAATTCTCGTTTAGAATTCAATATATAGTTATAGATTTACAGTCAAATTACATGTTGATACTAAATCAAACACAACACAGACAAATATTTTTTTAAGCAACGTCACAATGTATTGCAATCCATCTTTATAATTCATACATCAAGTTTTATTTTGTAATATACTACAAATATAATGCGATGAATTCGCACTTTACACGCTATTTCAGGATAATGAAAATCCAATGTTCTTCGATTAAAAGTACACAGGCAAGTTTAAAAATACATCGTAATCAGACAAGGAAAAATTCATCATATCAATTATATATAATTATTATGCATACATTTAAAAATTACAAATTATCTGAGGACCCGACATCACTGCATAGAGACTGTATACCGAAGCGTGAGTCAACGGGAATCATATACGCGGAACTAAATCCATATCGATGGCTGCGAAAACTTATATTTTAAGAACGAATTTAAGCTAATATTACCTTAACAATCATAAGATGTGAACGAATTCACAAATATTCTTTAGGAAGTTGAATATTTGTTACAGTATATACACATCTTCTCTGTACCAAGGTAATCAATGCAAATTTCTCGGACAAACTAGATACAACTACCTATTGATGTTTTCGTGACTGCCACTTCACGCAAATCACATTAAAAATTTTTATTAAATCTGCAAAATTAAAAATCGTGTCAAAAGTTAAATAAACTAAAAGTGATAATGAAAAAAAATACAATCCCTTAAGTACTATGGCATATATAACCAGATCACAATCGCAGGAATACACTTCCAATGCTCACAGACGGCAGTCACAAAAACACCACGAAAACATAAGCCATTCCCCATATATACCCACGAATTCATAATCAGCATTCTCTACATATATAATCCATCAATTCACTTATACGTTAAAAACTCGTTGTCACTCAACTGAAATCCTCTATACTTATGCACTCTCTGCAAAGAGAGAAAAATAAAGCATATACATATGCTACCCCATATACACCGCATATCCCGTTGACTCTCACTCCAGCCCCGACAAGTAATAATAAACATCATCCCCATCACACGCAATAATCGCCGCTCAATACCGCGAGGACTCGGAATGGTGATCCCTCGGCGGTCGTTGCTTGTAGTATCTGTCGTAGTAGTTCTCCTTGGCGCCGGGGTACCTCGCGGAGGCGTCGTACCTACCGTCCTCGTACCTCCCGTCGTGCTCCTTGTACTCCCCTTCGTACCTCCTGTCGTCGTACCTGACATCAGCCTCCCTGCCGTCGGCAACCCCACGGCCGTCGTACCTCGTGTCGTACCTCGCGTCCACGTACCTGTCGTCGTACTGCCGCGTGTCGTACGCCGCGTACGCCGCATACTTGTCGTGATGCTGCTGCTGTTGCTGTTGTTGCTGCTGCTGGTGCTGCTGCTGCTGCTGTTGATGGTGATGGTTGTCCATGGGGGCAGCAGCCGCGTACG
Organism: Torymus flavipes; assembly: GCA_030522905.1. Classification (NCBI taxonomy): domain Eukaryota; kingdom Metazoa; phylum Arthropoda; class Insecta; order Hymenoptera; family Torymidae; genus Torymus; species Torymus flavipes. Next base: position 3,023 of record JAPYZO010000438.1, on the reverse strand, counting down.
CCGCCGAGCGATCGTCGTAGCCGTAGCGCGAGTAGTCGGCGTGTTCGGTTGGATAAGCAGCCGCCTGCGGTTGCTGCACCGCCGCCGAGCTCTGAGGTGGCAGGGGCGCGTAGGCTCGGGCGTCGTACGCCGCCGCCGCGGCCGCCGTGCCGTCGTAGGTGCCGTAAGCGCTGGCCGTGGCGGCCGGCGCGTACGACTGTGCGTGCGGCAGTGGCGGCTGTGACGGGGGCACCGCTGCCGCCGCAGCAGCGGCTGCGTGCTCCGCGTACTTGTACTTGTCATCGTAAGGGTAGTTCGGCGGGTAGGAGGGATAGTGGGTGGTTTTGTAATCGTAGTCGCCGGCCGTGGGGGCTGCTACCGTAGCCTCGTATCTAGGCGGCGGCGGCGTGGATTCCTGACTCACGGCCCCGTAGGGCTTGGCGGCGACCTGCGACGGCACGACACCGCCGCTTTGCGCCGACTGGGGGGGCGGCGGCGGGGGCGGCGGGTGACCGCCACGCGGATGACGACCGATGCCGCCGCCCGGCCCACCTCCCCCCATCACTGACTGCGACGAGTGCACCGGGATCGGCCGATAGTAATCATTGACTTTGGCCGTGTCATACTGACGAGCCATCACTATGCCATCAATGTTCTGGAACCAGACACAACGACACATATGCCCCATTGGCAATCACTTTTCAACGGATAGTTTTTTTTTTTTTTTTTTAGATTCTTTTTTTATTTTTTTTTTTGTCTTTTTTTTCATTATTATGGCACTCAACATACACAAAGATAAAGTTTGGTTTCAAAGAGTGGTGGTATAAGTTGAAGAAAAAAAAATTGAAAAAAATACAAACGGGGAAGACAGAGGCCGCCCGCGAACCGAAATCCGGGGTAAGTTCGTACTGCGAAACGGTATATACCTATACCAGTACATGTAAATACACAAATCTTCGTATTTAGAGAAATTCAGGGTACCGGGCCTAAAGTGGCTGTACGAAGTTACCACGAATTTGAGTTGATCTTGCGAGGTAACACACAGTGATTCTCATTCCCTTTATTAACTTTTACTTAATCTTATAAACACACATAATGTTGCGGAAATGAATAAAATAATTTAAAAAAAAAAAAAAACATATTACAGAAACATTGACAACAGAAATTAATCAAGTAAATGAAAATCATTGCGATATTATCTAAGAGTATAAAGAAAATAAAAAGGTCACACACGTCTTTACAAGACTATCATGCCGCTGGAAGAAGAAACGTCGATGCACGCAAAAAAACACACGATCCATACCATCGATATATACGCACACACCCGCATACACGCACTCGTACAAGACTGGATGTACAGGTGCTTCAAAAATAATCCATCGTTACTTTAATAGATTCCTGGAAATGTCTCTCCACGGTTCTGTGTCTCTCATGTTCTAAGCGTTATCAAACAGATCGTACTATGCACTCGAAGCACTTTTTTTTACTTTATTCGCAAACGATGAAACGAAACGGTCACACTCTACGAATTCATGTTTTCTACGCGTCGAAATAAAAAAAATAAAAATTTGATAACCGAACTCGGCACGCGTTTCAAAAGCATACACATTCTGCTTTTCTTTCCACCCGATAAACACTCCTCACCTTTTTTTTAACAGGCGCATTTATTCTCGACACCGCGCAAATAAATCGCGTATTTTGTTGCGATCGTTTTATTAATTTTTTTTTTCATGCACACATCACGCGTATTGGCGGAAGATCACAGTGTACAGCGTAAAAAAATCGACTTTTTTGAGTTAGTGGTAAGAAAAATGATTTGCCGCTCGAAATGTTTTATTCGCTTGAAAGCATGTTAAAAAATGCTCTATGGCTATAAGCTAATTACAGAAGCGCTTATTTCTTTTACTGTACACCATGATCGTATAAAAATTGAAAATAGCGATTATTACTCAATTCACACATACATTTGACAAAATTAAGATGGTATGCAAACATTATGCCGTCAAAGGATTGTATTCGGTCCGACTATTAATGAAAAACGTACGCACGTAAGCACACAGTATATTCGAAAAAAGTATCATTTAAACGAACATATCAGCCTTTAAAAACGTTTCAAAATTACACGCCTCTGAATCGTAATCACTCGTATACTATTGCGCATATCTCTTTCAACAAATAAATCAAAACACCGAAATCTCAAAAGCAAAATGCACCTTTTTCTCGCACCGAAAGCTCTCTGAAACATATCTCATTCATATCTCGCACGCGTTTCTCTCCTCTCAAATCAAAATACTCGTCGTTTCACACTAACGCTCCAGATTAACTTCGACAAATTGACCAAAGAAGGTCGTGAAACTCAAGAATTATGTACGTACTTTGAAACTCAAGCTCGACACGCACGCTAATTCGTTCAGATATAACTTTCTTGCATACACAGTACTTCAATACTCTCATACTTGCTCTCTTTAGTCTCTTAAACATTCATCTACATATACCACACTACTGTGCTTGGTTAATGTAAAACAAGCTTTTTAATATAATAGAGGATTGCTTGTTGGCTCGTTTTTACTGAATCATGTGTACAGCGTTGTCTTTTCAAGGTGCTTGAAAAACAACTTTGTTTAAGCAATAACTTTAATTTTAGTTATTTTACATAAGTAATAATATGATGAAAATTTAATTGTCATACACCTTGCAAAGCTCACTTAAAAACTAACAAATAATAAATGAAAGAACCTTAGATTTGTGCAGAGTAAGATTTTCAATAATTGGAATGTACGGTAAATGTTTTTTTATGTTTTTAGTCTTTTCAATTTTTTATTCAAGTCATAAATAGTATATTACGTTCCTAGGCTGGGAAGTAGGATATTACATTCGCGTGTAGATTGCCGTCCGAAGCGAAGCCGAGGACGGCAAACACGCGAATATGATATTCTACTTCTCGGCCGAGGTGCGTATACTATTTTTCTTCATACCCTGGCTCGAAAATTCGTCAAAACATGTATGTTTTGTGGCCGGGAAATTGCAGGTTATAGTCACGTCAT
>JAPYZO010000437.1:0-26559 GCA_030522905.1 Torymus flavipes | reverse complement strand
GGTGGTCCAAAAACCCTAGGCCGGTTCTGGACCAACAGGTCATGACCTGAAATGGTCGGGAACCGGCCTAGCTTATCTACTTATATATATATATATATATATATATATATATATATACTCATCTGTCCCTATATATGTACATGCACTTTCACCTTTTTTTTCATACACGCCATTTTACACAATAATAGAGGATATCGTCGTATAGTCGTAGCGTCGTCCCTCTTTGTCGTCGTCTATGATAATAAATAGTCGTGCGGCATTTCGTCGTTTATATCGCAACAATCGATGAGACGCTCTCGACACTCACCGCAGAGACGATGTGAAAGTCGTTCATTATCAAACGGCTCAATAACAGTAATTTCGCGTTCGCGCGCGTAAACGGAGCGTATAACCGATAAAAGGTGTTTATTTGTTTTCCGCGATTGAATTCAAGTCGATAAAAATATTTACATGCTTACATGGACACTAGTTTTACGTATTTACAAGTGAACACCGGGTTCCGAATTCTATTTATCTGATAAATTTGGCATCACGAAAAAACAGGCAAAGAGGATATCGGAGCCAATTACAGATTCCTACATCGAATTTTACACCATTTAAATTCAGTTTTAAGTTTTTTTAAATTATCGCAGTCATCCGATGTTTGTATTGGGTTAACGAACGTCGGATGACAAAGATAATTAATTAAAATTAAAAATTGAATAAAAACAATGGAAAATACGAGAATGTTGATATGTATGTAATTCCAGTAAAGCTCCGACATTCGAATGGAATGAAATTAAATTTTTGAGAAGATATACGAGATGAGTACTTTTTGAACTGAAACGACTGAATATTTTATTACTTTTCATCCCGTTATAACGAAGAAATTTATAGTCAAGATACAATAATAGTATACGAATCAAGTGTATGAATAAAAACTCAAGAATAGTTTTTTCAACAAAATGGTTAATTATAAAATGACAATAGTTTTTATATGGTAGTTTAATTTGTACATATCCAACACATCAAATATATAACTTGGGAAAAAAAGATAGAAGTTTCAACGTTTTTCGATCAATTCATCATTCGATTAATTAAAAAAAAACACTGATTATACATTCTGTCGACGACTTTCACATGTCTTTACAAATCAGATCATCTAATATACAGTAGTTCATCTTTACGAACTAGGGATCGTCTAACGATTATTTTATACAACACACATCATTATATGCATAATTAAATGTTTCTGGAACAAGTTTTAACGTCATCCATCGTTATTTTGTAAATTTGTAGAAAAATTAATTTCGATTTCATTTTTACAATTGCGGATTTGATTGAGCGAAAGTTTTCAGAACCGTTTAATTATGCATTGACAAATAGTGCAAAAGCCTTTATGAACGTGCGCTTGATTAATTTTTCATATTCGTGAAAACTTTTCAAATTGCTCTTTTTATTTGTCTTGTAATCGGCTTTTCATAGAAATTCCTTTAGAAGTTTTATTGAAGCTTTTGATGTTTAAAAAAAAATTGAATTTGAGAATATTGATTTTGTGTTCAAATAAAGAATTATCTTTTGAAACTGCAAGTTTAAATTAGATTTAATAAAAATTAGTTAAATCAACATTCTATTGATAAAGAATAATGCCTAAAAATAAATCGAAATATATTTTTAAAAACGAAATGAAAACCTTATTAAGCTAAATAAAGTATAATTAATCAAATATAAGAATGCATTTGGCGAAAATATTTTATAAAAATTTTCCAGCATTCGTAAAGCAGGACATTAAAAAATCAAAGGACCTAATTTTGTAACGAAAAATAATTTACCAATAAGTTCTATTTAATCCATTAAGAAAAAAAATAAAATAATAATTGAAATAAAAAATTAAAATCAAATTATCGAAAATAAAACATTAACGCAAAAACTTCCCAACTTCTTATTATTTAATTATTTTTAAATCATGACATTTATTTACATCTTTTCACAGTAGCTACATTTCTTCAAGTTTCTTTCTCATATTATTATTTTTTTACAAAAATTTACAATATTTTACAGAGCTAATTGAATTTCAAAAGTTTCCTACGTAAATATTTCCACCAGTATAATACACGAATATATATCCTGCGATTGGGCACTTGCGTATAAAAATTGTTTCTTCATCTCATATCGTTCGCGTCGAATTTCGCAAATCTTCTAATTTTGTCAACGGCTCATTCGCATCGATGTACAAAAGGGAAAAATACGCATTTTATCACATTTTATATGCAAGCTCCCAAAATTCTCTGGTGCTCCTCCTACGCCCAACTATAATAATAATAATAACGTAATTTCAAAAAAAAAAAGGAAAAAAACAATATAGTAGTAACATCGACGGCCAATAGCAGCGGAGTGTGTATATGTTTCGTCGTCTCATCGATTGCGCCCGGAAACGAGATTTTCTTCATCTCTCATTCACTTATACCTCTCGCGACGCCTTCCTTACAACCTCAGCTGCAAGGAATAACATTACGAAATCGCACTTAGTGTTAAAAAAAAACGGTGCTACGTTTATTATAAGCGTATTCAGCTCGTCATTGTCCGCGTGGGGATTTCTTTTTTCCTTTCTTCGTTTCTTCCTGCTTTTGCGAAATATTTCCCCCCCACCTGTATCCGTGTCCGTGTGTCCCTTCGTACCGATTTTATGTGCGCCCGTGCAGCTCGAAATGAGAAAGTTTTTCATACGCGGCGCCATGGATTTTTTATTTCCTACATACGTGTTATTATTTGTTCTTTGGTATGCGTTGCTCAGTACTGTCTTGAGAAATAAAATGCGGCGTTATCGGGATTTTTGTTTTGCGAGAAAAAGCTAAAGAATGCGTCGTGTTTAGTAAAATGAGAAAGAATATAACGCAGAAGATATAGGAACGTTTAAACGCTATTTCTTCTCGAGAACCCGTCTGGGTGGAAATGTACTTAATAATAAATAATGCAATAGATTAAAGTCTTGTTCGTATGTTTATGTAATATAGAGGTTTTCAAAACGTGTATACGCTTGTGCAAATGATTATTAAAATGAACGTCCAGCAACATGGAATGTTCATTTCCCTTGCACAATGACAGTTACGATGCGCGTCGCGAACCATTAATGACTTATTTAATAGTTTGCATGTAAAAGATAAGATTAAAAAATTATAAAAAAATTCATGGCTGGTCTATGAAAAAATTTCGAATTTCTAACGCTTAGTTTTCGTATGTTGAGGGAATCAAGAATTACGATAGCTACATTCGCATATGAATGCAAAACTTTTGTATACTTTCACGCTATGGGCGTCTCATAAAGGCAGGATAAGGTTTTTTCTTCCGTTATGTTACTCAGATGGAAATCGTCTTTAATAGAAATCATTATACTATTATAGAAAATGTATATTATTAATAACCTACTTGAATTATAATAATTCAATTTTGTTAAAAATACTTATTTATACTGTTTCACAGATTTTCAAAATTTTAAAATTTAGATTTTTCTAATATTCCTAGAAACTCTAGCATAACCTAAAATTCTGTAAATTACTACCGTGAAAAATATTTTATAAATACTTTAAATATTAATTATTTTATTAGTTTTCAAATTTACTCTACATAAACTTTTCCATCGTAGCAATATTAACAAAATTGAAAGTATTTCAACAGAAATGGGTCATATTTTTTTTTTTATAACTTTTTAATGTAAGTAAAATTAAAGAATGTCGAAAAAAAATGAAAAAAAGTTCTTTAAAAGTTAAATTCATCTATAAAATGCAATAATATCAATTGCATAAATCAATTATAGAATTAAAAATGGAAGATTAACTTTTGCTCAATAAAGGTTACTTTTCTCTATTTACATCTAACAAAAGAAGAACATAAGTCTTGATTCAATCAAAATGTTTACGCTTTTAGCGCCTTAGGAAAATCGGACGGTGAAATCTTTAACTTTTTTTTTTTCTTTCATTAGATTCAATAATTATTTACAAAATCAAATTTCCAACAAATACATAAAGTAACACGAATTATTACTTTCATAGTAAAAAGTCTTAATACTACATTACAAATATTTTTGTTTATCTTTCTTCCAATAAAGAATGATACAATAAAAATTGTATCAAAATACAAAGAAAAGATGCGAAATAATACTTCTTCGAGAAATTTTCATTATGTTTCGAGCTTCTAAAAATCACTTTTACAAAGCACTACTTGAACAGAAAAAAAAATGTCAATCACAATTTCACCGTGCGATATCGCAATAGATTCCTTGTCGTTATTACTCTCAATCATAGAAAAAACATCAGGCACTGTATATTTAAAACTTTGATTAGGGACTTTAACATCTGCTCTCTTTCCATCCTACATCTTCTCCTCATCCTCTTTCGTCTTATATATATACAAAAACATACAAATCTCAAGAGTTGAAAATTTCGCTTAGTCTCATTCTCGCGCCCAGCCAACGCGAGAGAACGACAGCTACGTGTTTTTTTTTCTTTTCGTTCGTTTGCTCGGTTTGAAAAAAAGAAGAATCAAAATATACGCAACGATTCGTTATTGTTTTTTTATCGTAAATATTTTAATTTAGTAAAATACATTGTAAAATACGGAATAATTCTTTATCTCTGCTGCTTCGCTCCATTTACAAATGCGCACATGCACACACGGCTCTCTCTCTCTCTCTCGTGGGCTGTCCGTCGGCTCTCGTCTTTCGTTTTCTCTTTTTTTTTTTACAAACAACTGTGCACTCTACTATGTATACCCTATGTAGTCCAGAAAAATCAAAGAAAAAAAGAACGAGAGAAATCGTCGATTTTAAAAACACGGTGAGCGCGCCAGCTTCCTTCTTTTTCCTTCCATCAACAAATATACATATGTATATATAACAAAATTTACACAGAGATTAACGACCCGTTGTATACAACAATGATAACACCATCGCTATCATATCACTCGCGGCTGCTAATGGGATAAATCGTCATCGGCTCATTCCTTCATGTACATATATATACGCGTACACGCGCGAGTAAGTAGTGTCTCTCTCTTTCTCCTGTCCTCTCAAACGTACGAAAAAAATGAAGATGAAGAACAGGAGGAAAAAGTCCTCGCGCGAGCGCGCAGATTCAAGCCGATATCGATGTATATTATAATATGTATGTATATATATATAAATATATACACCCTATACATATATAAATATGTATATGTACGTATGTATAATATGTATGTGCAACTATACATCCGCACGTATGTCTTGACCGGGGAGATATGCTTCATCATCGTCATCGACCTCTTCATCACGTCATTAGGTGATCTTGGCGCCGTTGAGGTGCAGCCGATGGTGATTCACCACCACCGACTTGTTACTACCGCTACCGCTGGCCACATCCTCCTGCTGCTGCATCTTTTTCATGTAATCCTCGACGAGGCTGACCAGGTTGCGTCGCTTAAAGCGCTGCGTCTCCTTCACGACTTCCCGCAGAAACGCGAGGCGCGTCTCGAGCGGGCCCTGGATCGTCTGCAGGTGGGTGAAGATCGGCGCGTAATCTGGAACAGAGAGCAAAGCAAACACGACGTCGTCGCGGTTAGTCGCTGTGGCGAAGATTTTAGATTCGTTGGGTTTATCGATTTTATCTGGCTTTATTTTATCACGGCAACGCGATTAGTATTAATTTAAAAATATTAAATATTTACGTTAGTTTAATCATTGATATATCATCGTGCAGAAAGAAGTGGAAATTTTCTATTTTTATTGATACCCTGTATCGAAGGAGTGATGTAGGTATGTTGCATAATAAAAATGTAAAAGGTCAATTATATTTTATCTCATATATTAAACAGTATATTTTATCTGATATTATTTGGAGCAGTGATGTAGTTTGAGCCACAAAAATGTACTATTACTTAACACGTGTACGGAAATTTTCTGTTTTTATCGACCGTCGTCGCGTATTTCGAGCGTCAGTATACAGTAACTTGCTTATTATGAAAATTGTAAACTTTCACTTATTTTCAAATGGAAATGTAACAGTGTGGAATTCCGCGATATTTTTTAAACTACTTTGGCGAAAGTTATTAGCACATGTGCACATATGGATACAGCGTTATTTTTCGTGAATATTATTTTATCGAGATTCATTGTTACCTTCGTAATGATTAAATATTGTAATTGAATTTTCACAAATACGAACTTTCATTTTCATTTTTTAAGATAATTTTTATTATAATAATTCCTTTAAATAAATAATTCATTTATTCTATTTAAGTATTATAACTCTATAAATATTTGAGTTTCTTTGATTAACTGTAATGTTTAAATCATACGTTAATTTAAATATAAAATGAACTGTTTGCTTAATTTATAATCGTACTCTTCAAACATACGTATCCTTTTTCCAATCTTCCATTTCGCCATAATCCTACTTTTCTTCATAAAACCATGTTTTACCGCTATCACTTTATTGCACAAATTCCGGAATTCCATATACCTAACTGTAGTCGGAGAAATTGTTTCGAACTACAAATTTCTACGTAAAATTTTTTACTTCACCCACTAAAACCGTTTACCCTAGTTTCCGTCTCGAAATCAGTCGTCCCGCGTCCGACCTTGTAAACATCTGTCGTCATTGACATGTAAATATTCTCTCCTTGTAAATTCAAATTAGCCACGTCCTCTGCCAGATTACAAATCCATTTTCGCCTTATCAATTTACCAACGATTCTTGCGTACCCCGACGACTTTTTTTTTTTTGCAAGGTACGAAACTCGATACTCCATCGGTCGCTTATATTTTCCATACGTAACAACGGCTAATGCGCGAGTTACGCCTCCAATCAAGTCGTATAACGCGCCCGAGAGGATGTAAGACGCGCCGACGGAGAAAAAATTGCCGCGCGAAATGAAAAAATAAATTTTTTTTCTTATTACGTTACTAGAATGTCAAAGTGGGTAATAACGATTACAAATTGAATGATTAAACAATCGCAAATTTGCGCTAAATATAGAGTACTTTACGTGAATGTGAAGTGTGTTTATGTAATGTAACGTATATGTACTGTGCATTTTTACCGAACGGTATTACTTTTTTTTTTCTTCAAAATTTAGGTGAATCGATGTATATCAAGGGCCAGCTAAACCCGTTGTAAATAAATCTTGTTGGCTTCAGAATTAAACGCGATCAAGTGACTTCTTTTAACCCACAGAGAACAATGAATTACTTGGTATTCATCCCCATTATGCCTCCAAATGTTCACTTTTAATTCCACCCTACCCCCTCATTAATATCATCAGTCACTTTTAATTCCAGGCTAAAAGAAATTAACCGGCACCCTTAATATAATTGCTTCGCGTATAAAAAGCTAAGGACAGGAAATTCGTAAAGGAGGTGGAGGCGACTGCGTGTATACATATCCGCTCAGCCCATTTATCGTATAGATTTTATACACACGGAGGCTCGAGCTTGCACGACGACGCCGCCGTCGCTTTGAATACCATTTGCATATCTACATCTGTATACTTTTTTCTTTACGTGTAAGTCTGTAAACACTGACGTCATCGTATGTGTGTGTGTGTGTATAATATAAGCAATAGCCCGATGGCCTGTTTTACCGACGTTTACTTCTAAATTAAAGTTGTACAAGAGCAAAGCGTGGGTGATTTACGTAAGGTGACTTTTGTAGTGGGGGGAGCATGAATGCTTATTAATTGTTGTAATGTGTGTATAGAGGGGTTGGAAGTGAGAAAGTTTGTTTGGTATTTAGCGAAGTGGTTTTACGTAAAAATGTTTGATGATTTGCGTAAACTTTACGTACCGATGATTCAAAGATGATTCATTCGATTAACATAAAAGATGTTAAAGGATAAAATCGAATTATCCAATAAAATTTGGAAATATAATATCCCTAATAGTACCGTCGGTAAAAAAGTCAAATATACCGTGCACAATCGATAAAAGAGATCGGCAAAATGTCGATAATGAATTTCTCAATAAGTATTTTTAAAGGAATAATTATTTATAAATTTATCCGAGTTTCTGAATACGTAAGAATTAGCGTAATTTATTAAAGGTCTCTAAAAGGTAATCCTGTGTAGTTGATAAAACGTTTCTATTGCACATCAAAGTTATGTTACCATTAGTACCCGAATTTACACCGGTTTAAGAATCTGACGAAGATAAAAATACCTTCATTGAAATAGAATTCATTGGGAAAAAGTAGTACATCCTCGTGTCTCAAACAACCTAAACCTAACCAAATCACGTATTCAACAAAAGTGCAAAGACTCACTTGTGCCTTTTCTCCTGATCTCCTTGAAGACCTGGTTTCTGACAGCGCTATTGTGCCTCCTAATTTCCTCCATCTCCTTCCTCGTGAGCGGCCTCGCTTTCCTCTGTTGTTTCTCGTCCACGTGGTTCGTTAGCAACTGCGTACCACTACTACTGCTGCTGCTGTATGTCGCCTTCTCTCTTTTCATCTTCACCAGTCCGAAGTTCTCAGGCATATGTCCGTCACCGATCATCGAGGCCGACAGCAATCCCTTGATCTCAGCAGTCCTCGCACTACTCACACCAGCACTACTACTACTCGCACAATTCCGCGCGTCGACGTTGTTCATGATCACCGTCGCGGCAGCATCACTGTGATTCGCACTGGCACTAGTACCTAGAGGATGATGGTGATGGAGGCCGAGTATCGCCGAGTCGACGGCCATCTGCTCGAAGACGCCCGCCGACAATAGGTCGCCGTTGACGAGCTTCTGCTGCTCGGGGATCAGCGTCGTCGTAGTCGTCGGGGGTGGCGTGGGAGCGGGTGTCGGTAGAGCAGCGGCGGCGGCGACGCTGCTCATCGAGTTGGTGAGGACGACGCCGCCGTTGCTGGTGGTGCTGCTGCTGGTGATGGTCGACGTGACGGACGTGACGACGTTGGTCGACGTTGTGAGCGTCACCATCGGGGAATACGAGTTGAGCTTACCCGGTGGTATGATACTCGGGGATAGGGGCGGAGGAGGCTGGGGCGGCGACATTGGGGCCTTGATGTCGTCCGTCCAGGGAATGGGCGAGCTCGGCGGCGTGTTTGGAGGCGAGTACGTAGGTCGCCGCACTGTTATGTCCTTGGGGATTGGACCTGGTTTGCGTTTGTTAGGCGGCCGCGTGGAGTTGAGACCGCCACCGGGACCGAAATTGCCCGAGTCCGAGAGGGAACGCTTTAAACCCTTGGAGGCAGACGATGTCGCACCGACCATGTCGATATCGGCTTCGTCTACCATCATCATGCGCTTGTCGATCTTGAATGGATTGCCTGTTGACGAGAAAACAAGTTCAGTTAGTTTTGGTTTGGGAAATAATTTTGATGATTTCTTTTGGTCATTATGCTTGGTGTGAAAATATTTGTCAAGTATTTGTATAAATGTACGAGATCATATATTTTTAACAGTTGCGACGTATATTTAATTCCGACTGATGTTATTTATTTATTTACTTTATTTTCAATTTTCATTGCGCTTTGTACTATAATTAATGGCCACACAAATAAAGGAAAACTGTTTTATCTAAAAATTCATTGGATTTCTTTTTAATCTTTAAACATGCTTAAATTTTTATAAAACTCCTACTTTGTCAATCTTTGACTGTATTTATAAACCAGCAGAGATTTTTATATAAAAAGCTATAAGTAATTATTGTAAATCTATAATGAGCTAGAATTCTTTAAAAATTTACAACAATTTATAGTAAAAATAGTAGTTTTTGAGGCCATTTTCAATATATTTATAGAATTGTACTTATTTTACATCCAGATTTATAATGAACGATAACTATTTTCACTAGATAATTCGCTAAACCAGTTTTCTGTAAAAAAAAAAAAAAAAACGACTTACCGAACATGTGCTGCCTTACGGGCGTGCTTTCGATCTCTCTAAGCGGCGGCGTCATGCGCTTAAGGTACTCCTGGTAGTTGCCCATCTGCGAAACGGGCATCGAGTGGACGTAATCGTCGTCCAGGAGCTTGGTGTGCAGCAGACCCGGCTGCAGGAAGTTAGCGCGCATACGCACCACTTGATCGAGTAACGCTTTGCGTGGTATGTCGAAGGCGTTGCGGTAGCTCTGGGCGCCCCGCTGCTGCTGGTGATTTTTCACCAGGCCTACCACGAAACCGCTAAACTTGTTGAGCTCGTCCCGTAGATCCGTCAGCGAGTTTGCCAGCTGCGAAAGAGAGAAAAGAAATTGAGGTGGTTAATAATTCTTAGTAATTGTAATATCGCAACCATTTTATGATTGTTTGACAGATATATAACTTATAGTTTTCATGAATCATTCCCAAGGTATTGCAACAAATAATTTAAAGCAACTCAGAAAATTGATAAGAGCTTAAAATAGAATAAGATAAGAGAAAAATAAAAAAAAAGTCGGTAAATACACATTTAAGTACTAACCCTATCTCTACAAAAGATCAATTTTGCTCTAGATTTAAAATATAACCATTGCTTTGTACTGTAGTTTATTTATAATTTATTATTTAATTTCGTAGCTACATTTAGAATTTAACTTTATAAATTGTATCAACACATTTTAATAATGTGATTGTGACATAATAAAACATAAATACTTAGCAAATAATTCGCAAGTATTAAAACTTTTCTTTTTATACATAAAGAAAAACAAGAATATGAAACTGTTGTAAAACAAAAAAATAACAAAATTGACAAAGTTCTTTTGAAGAGCTAGAGGAAGTCAAATACTTTTTTACTACTTTTTAACATTTTGATTTTTCGGTTTTTTTCGTGATTTCATAATTTTTTTATTAATAATACTTACTTTTATAGATAGAAAAACATACTGATATGTTAATAAAAAAAATACATTAAATTTTCTACAATATCTGTCAAACAATCTACGCCATGCACGCAAGGAGCATCTTTCCAACTTCTAATTCCTTTCAAAATAATGCACATCTTACCAGATCCTTTTTAAGGGTAGTGCGAGGGGTTACGCGGAGTCCCTCGACCACAGCGTTCGAGTTTCCGTTCTGCAGACTCTTGTTGGCCGCTTGCTTCGATATGACCTCGTTACAGAGCCGATCGAACTCCATTTTCGCCGTGTTCTTCAACCGCTTGAGGTAGTTCAGCACGCTGTACGAGAGCGTGTTGTCCATGTTGTCAGGTATGAGGGTCTGGGCCAGGGCCGCTGGTGCGCCCATACGCGTCAGCGCCCTTCTCAGAGACTAAAAAAATTACAATAGAGAGGCGTTTTAGCGTGAAAAGCACTTTGTGTGTGGGTGACAGTCTATTTTTTTACTTATTGCAAGAATGTACAGTAAAGGGGATTGAGAAAAAATTGATGATGGCGTTGTTTGCAAAATTGATCGTGTACAAAGTTGGCCTACATTTTAAATTACAGCTTTGGTATGTATGTATATAATATTTTCTTTTTCTATTTTTAAATATGACCAATAAAATAATATTTTAAATTTTGATATGTTAGTTTATAAATAGTTAAGTTTCTCTATATACTGTAGTTTAACTAGTAAATTGTTAATTGATATTATTCTGACTAATTCTTTACTGTATGGTAACGCATAGTGGAGGTCAACTTTTTCTCAAACGTCAATAAGTTACTAAAATTCGTTATTTATACATTTAATTTTTTAGATACTAAAAGAAAATGGAATGTAGTCCAATAAAACATATCAAAACTCAAATTTCGACAAAAATTTGTGTACCCAAGGTTCACTACAGTTACTTTTTAATACTCTACCCTTAGTTACTTTACGACCTGTTCAACGAATTCTTTAACAAACTATTCTACCAAGAAATCAACGAAATCAAACTTACAGCCGCGTAATACGCAGGCATCGTCCTCATATAGTTCGCGAAGGCCGTCCTCCACTCGTTGCTCGGCTTCAGTCTGTGCACTTTGAACAGCTCGTCTAGCAGCGGCAGAAGCACGGGATAATTGTACGGCATCACAAACAGATTCACACACGTGAGATTCGTGCTGGCTTTGAGATAGCCAAACGGATGTCCGACCTCGCTGCTCTTGTACGAATTGGCGATGAAGACCTGCCAGCATACCGTCGGTTGTTTCCGTGCCAGTATGTACTGCGTCAGCGGACTGGGCTCCAGTTCGTACTTGTCGAAGGGAAGGTTCTCGATCACCAGTGGCTCCTGACTCGTGCACGTGAACTTCACGTTGGGATGGGCAGAACGCGGGGGTAGGGAGCTGGCCGAGATGTCTGGCCAGAAACTCTCGGGAATGGGCCAGCAACCGACGAAGCCCTTTTGAGCGGAGCGCGGCACGTAGATGAGACGCCGGCACGAGTGCCATGCTGTGTTATTTATGTTGTTCGGGATGCAGTTCATGTTGTTCTGGTAGTTCTTCGCCTGTAATGAGAAAATTACACGCTAATAAATGCCGATGAATTGGGAGGTATTAAAAAATGTAAATACATTTATTATTTTAGTACCCAAAATTTAAAGTTTTTTCAAATGAATACAGTATGTATAATGGTACCAGTTCACATATTAAAACTATTGCTGGAGAAGTTGTTAAAATGATTGCGTAAAAAAAAGCTATTACTTTCAGTGAATACAAGAAACCGACATTTTCCAACGTACGCGAAATAAATTACTTGCTCACTCATAAATGTTATGAAATACTCTTAACTCACCACGTATAAGTTCAGTATGTTTTAAATTAAATTTGAAAATTCAAACAAGTTGTATTTCTTATCTAATATTGGCGATTTTTAACGTCAAATTGTCGCATTTTGTTACAAAAGTAGCACACGTAATCAATTTCTCGTTTTTCGGTAAAACTGATGATATTGTGAAATTTGATAAAAAATAGTATGCTTCATCAATTCTTCAATAATTTTATTTTTTGAGAATTAAAATATTTCTACAGCTAAATGATTTATTTAATAAAAAACGTAATTTAATACACCTTTTTATCTTAATTTTAAATGAAAATGATTCTATTTTATTACTATTATCACATTTTACAAATTTCTTTATGACTTGAAAGTTTTTTCTTCACTTTGAAAAAATTATTTTTTGTTTTAGAATCTGAACACATATAATCTAAATTTCTTAGGTATTGAAACTTTCCGATATTTCATACATTTTGCAAGTTTCTTTAGAATCAGATTTCATACAGACACAAACCCCGACTCCCAAATATAATATAGCTACGTTCACTATAACAAAATAAAAGTCATACCACGCTCTCTATCATACCTACAAACTATTAATACCCTTTCTCTCAGAAACGCTAAACTCAACCACATTTCTACCTCAAACATTCCCTTCCTCAAATTCTTTTCCAACCATCCGATCATAAAAAATCCTCCCCAACTCACCGATCCGTTCTGCCCATTGGCGATCTCCTCGTGATCGTTATCGTCGCCGTTCTCCTGCTGCCCACTGTTACCCGTACTGTTGGCTTCATTGATGGGCGGCGGATCGGGACCGATCTTTTCGAAATTGATGACGACGCCGGATTGGACCTTCTGGACGAGCGAGTCGATGCACTGCATCATCATACGATGGGAGGTGATACAATAGGACCGACCGCCTGTCACCTCGCACATCGCGTCGATGGGCGACAAGTCGCTCGCCACCAATCCCGTGTCGCGCTCGACTGCTGGTGTACCGGATAACCGGAGTACCAGGGAGAAGAGACGCTGGTCCCAGCGGAACGGCTCCTTCGTCAGCTCCGAACCTGGGATCGGCGCGTGCATCGGTAACGTGAACTGCAAAAGATGAAGAAGTGTTAGTTGGTTTAAGTTTTTTCAATGTTGTGAAATTTATTTTAATAATAAGTATATTTTAGGGTTTTTTCTCACTGTGTAACATTGTGTTGCCGAAATTTCAATTCAAGTATATAATATAATCGGGGAATAAAATTTTATTGGATTTATAAAAACAATGCTAAACAGCGGTAATTCTACTTGATGAAATAACTTTCAATTAACCATTTTATAAATATTTTAATTTTAATTAATTATTTAATTAATTATACACGTAACTTTAAAAACTGGCAATTAACTGAAAATTATTTCACAATTATCAATCAATAATTAAAATTGTCAAAAGAAATGATCAAAAAGAGAAAATACGTTTTTATTTTCAATTCTATCAACCAATTATGAATATTAAAATCCTTCCAAGTATACTCATATTACAAACCATTAAAACCGTCATAAAACGTATTTAACATAGCATATAGATACGTATAACAATGCTAGCCATAATTAGGTCATAAGTCATTAAGCTTATTAGCTACCAAACTGTCACGCACGACCATTCTACATGCGCATTTTATAACGATCATGTATTCGTCATAAAGCTATGCAAAATGTAAATCATATTCTATGTTACAAAATAAAATCGTCTAATCAAAATTATATATGTTTTTTTTTCTTCAAGTTTATCATTGTGTAAAGAGAAAAAATATATTTTTTTCTTTACATTCTCTATCTAATCTAAAATAGTAGAAATTCTTTTTCCTATTAGCAATTTGAACAAAAAGCATCGTTTACAAATTTTTTCAATTTTCAACAATCCTTAGTATTTTTGACAGTGAATTTTATAGAAAAAGTTTATTCATCGCTTAATTAACCCTTAAAGAGTATACTTAAAAAAAAAATTAATAATTAATAATAAATAAATAAAATTAAATAAACCAATAAAATAATTAAATAAATAAATTAAGTAAATAGTTAATTAAATGTAAAATGTTAAAGTCAGATTGTAGGACATCCACAGTGCTCTTTAAAAGTTAAATCTCAATCAAACCAACAAATTATATACACGAAAAGAATAATATTCCACTCACGTCCTGATGCACTCCATTCGCCGTGGTGTACTTGCCGCCGTCGGTGATGACGACGATGACCGATGGCTCGAGATAGAACGGGCACCTGCCCTGCCCATACGTGTCGATACCCGTCTGCATGCGGTTGATGTTGAGCACATCGAAGGCGTTCTTTAGCGCGGCGCCGAGGGTCGTCAGGCCGACACACTGCAGATTCTTCAGCTCGTTCGTGAACGTCGCCAGGTTCTCCTTCCAGCCCGCCTACGAAGCAAGAGAGAGAATCGCAAGAGTTAGAGTTGGAGAGATGCCAAATAGAGAGAGGCGCGCAGAAGGATCAACATGTGCGTGCTTAGCTTAGCGCGGCGAAATTGCTCTGTGTGTCATGCTTTCGGGGTAATGGCGATGAAGAACGAAACGAAGAAGAAAGAGGACGCGAATGCGACGCGGAAGATATCGCGTATGATAGCGTGGGCGGTCTGGGGTACACTGTGATATTTTTCGCGTGACGTCAACCTGAGCCGTTTTTTTTTAAAGAAGTGTATTATTGTACGATTTCGTCATGTTTATTGCTCGTGATGGGATTGTCGTTACTACAAACTGTCTCTTTTGAGGATGATTTTTAATGGTTTCTCGTTGAGATTTTGAGAGGCGTAGTATACGATGTATTCTGAACTTTAAAAGGAAAACATTATAATTTTATATAATTTTATTTTACATATTTTGAGTTCGTAAGTGGGTACTATGGTTATGATTATTTACGGACAATAATATCTTGTGAAGTCGTTCGGAATAATCTTTTGTAAAATATCGATAAACTATTTCTTTGAAATTTAAACTTTCTCTTTAACAAATCAATTGTAAAAAATAAAATGATTCGAGAAATTGTATCTAGTGATTATATTCTGTAAACTACCTGGAATGCAATTACATATCTCAATATTATGTTTGAACTAGTTTGGAATCTCATAAATGCAACATGTTTTAACGTGTCATGAGGCTGCTGTGGAGTTAAAAGGTTTGGAAAATTGTCGCAAATATTTTAATTTTTAACTATTGCGGAATAAGAACTTTTATATTACATCCAAACGAAATCACTTTTTACTTAAATTTACTTATTCACGGTACTGCGAAATTCACGTGAATAACTTAAATGAATAAATTTTACCGTATTTATTCGAAAACTAATGAGAATGTATCAATTTATCATTTGTAATCTAATATTGATGGTTTCTTACGTCAGATTTTGTCATTTTCGTTAGATTGATGGTGAGTTTAAGCGTTAAGTAACTACCAGAAAGATTTTAAGTTGATAAAAATTAGTTTTCTCCGGTAATTTTCTTTCATGTTAAAACTAAATAGAAAATTAGCCAAAAATAATATTTCTTTAATTGAGACACATTCTCAAACGTTTTCGCGAATTAGTAAAGAATTTTCAAAATAGTATTACGACTTTCATACTTTATAATAAATATTAAATAAAAATTATCTCAACGTAATAAATAAGTATACTGCGGGGGGGAGTTAACGGGTTAATTGGGGCTCGTCACCTACACAGCAATTATTTGAGTTCGTGACATGTCGTGAACTCGTGTCGGAACACGTAGATACCGAGTATTCGGCTATTTACCTATTGCCCTATTATTTCATGCACAATAATCTGTATTTAGATCGTTTATTTTCAGAATCTCGTTAAATTACTCGAGTATTTCGCTTAAATAGTTGATATCTCTCGATAGATAATGCTACGGTAAATATTTGTTTGTCGATTATCGGTAAAACTTAAAATTACCGTATAAAAAGAGTTGAACTAGATAAGCCGTAATCATGTGTGCTTTTATCGTTTTGAATTATGAATTAAACCAAAATTTACTTTTTCCAGATTTAGAATCGTTAAAAAATTGTTTATTTGATCGTCTTCTTTTTGAATGACCGAAAGTTCTTTGTTCAACAGTGCGTTTCATTTAATAGAGCATCACTTTGATCTCTGCAGATATAAGTATGTAGATTTCAAAGTGTTGTTAAAATGACTCATTACTCTGCAATGATTTATTCATATAAAATTAAAATAGAACTTTTTTTCTTTATATTATACATCATTTGTTAAAAAGGAAAACGATTTTTAATATCTAGAATTTAATGAATACAAAAAAATATTATTTCATAATTAACGATAATAAAATAAATGTTTATTAACTATTAATTTTATCTTTAAATAATTTATCAATAAAGATTATCAAAAGATAACCTTATCTAACTAATAATATAAAAAACTAAAATTTAAAATTAGAAATTAATACCTGAAAAGTTATAATTTTGTTAAATAAAAACATGCATTATATATAATTCCCGTTTCAAAATAAATTATTGAAATCCGTAAATTTTATAGTTTTAATTTTATTTTTATAGCTTCATAAAGAAATAATAAAAAAAAAAAAAAAATAATAAAATAATAATAAATTCATTTAGAATGATTTATATTTAATAAATTAAAATCAAGAATGACATTATTATAGTATTTTTGATATGATTGTAAAAATATTCAAACCATAAAAGTAAAAGTTTCTCTCTACTGAAGTGCTAAAGTTTAGAATTTAGGTTTCATTAATGAAGTCATTAGCAAGTTAGGTTAACTTCTTCAAAGAGTTTTTCCATTATCTTATTTGCATAAGATAATTAATTTTTAGTGAACTGACTTTTAGCTTCTAAATTGTTCGTTTTATAGCATGTTAAAACAAAATGTTAATTTTGTCTTGTTTTCCAGCAAATAATACCTTACCATATCCTTTTTGTATTTGAATACCAGTACATTTGTTCAAAATCAGAACAATTTTGTATTGCTCTATAGCAATCATAACAAATCTCATTAAAATTTATTACTTTTTTATTGCTTTTAATTTTATCTGTATTATTGATTAACGACGTTTTATTAATAGAATAATAAAAAACTGTTTTTTAATTACTCATTAAAATGTGCATTATTTTTCTATAAATTTTAAATTTGATTTCATTTATTAATGAAAAAATGATCAATAATTTATTTTAATTACCTTATCCAGACTAAAAATATACTAGTTACTAAAAATATATCAACAGATTAATTGAACTTTAATTATGTAAATTAAATGTAGTTGTATTTGAACTTTGTTGAATGTTTAAAGGTGTTCAGTTTAAATGTTTTATCTGAAGTTTGATAAAGAGAATCTAGTTTCAATTTATTTTTAATTTTAAAATTTGTAATAAAATATATATTTATGAATAAAATGAACTTATTCATGAAATTTGTATTGGAGAAATATTAGATGCAAATCTCATAAGTTCCTAAAAATAGATGGGGTTGTGCTAAAATTGTAAAATCTTTTAAATATTGTCATCAGCTGTTGCGGTGAGTCATAATATTCTCAGTGCAGCAGTATTCATGTTACAAGTTAACTAGCATCAGATTCATGTAAGATATATTTTCAACAAGCTTCTTTCTCAACTCAAGCGTCTCAAGATCTAAAAATCTTAAGTCATCGCTAGATCTGAAAAAGAAAAGGAGTGAGAAAAGTGTGCAGGACAACAACGACTTACCTTTATGTTATGAGGCGTTTCTTCAAAGGTCAACAACATATATCTGTCTCCCTTGTGCTCTGGTGACCTTTGTCGTACCTGAAAAAAGTAGTTCACATTAAACTCTGTTATCTAATACTCATTAAATTGTTGAATGACAGGTGATAAATGCCTGTCAATTCATTTCATTTAAAATATTCAATAAAAGAAACTTGGTAGATCATTTATTGTAACAATGAAAATTGAGTTTTTCTCAAGGGAATGCACTGATATTACATTAGACAAATTTTGTAATATGACCAAGGCTAAATTTAAGTACAGTTTTCCAGTTAAATGGAATCAAGCACTGAAAATATTCAAGTCAGTGTTTTCCCTCTTTGAAACTTTTATACTATACCTCTGCTGTAAATTTCTATAAGAATCATATACATGATAACATATGTAAATGTATGACAAGGTACAATATTTCTTTATATGAAAATGTGTGAAACAATATTTGACTGCATGAGAACATATTGATAGTTACAAAATTCTTATGTTGTGCTTAGAGGTCTATGATTCTTTGTCGAGATTTATGTTGTAAATAGGAACTTTCAATCTACAGATAAGTCCTTGCTTGAATATTGTTTTCTAATGTTATTGATATCAGTTTAAAGTTTTATTCTCTCGACACATCCCAGAGCACCGCATAAAATTACAATACAATTCTCATACCAGCTACATAACAACAACTCAATCGTCGCTTTACATGTCACTTATTGCTACAGCACTTTTACATACAGCAATAAACGGGTAATACAGCGTACAACAAAAGAGTTTACAGAGTTTTACATCGTTATCATGATACTTGAGACTCTTGTTCAGATCGGTCTTGCGCAATGCTGCCAATCTTCCATCGATTCTTATACAAAATCTACAGCAGAGTTGCTCCATTCTCCTCCTCTATCCATCACCTCCTCTCTCCGGCGTACCTTGACAAAGGTCTCGACAGCACTCTTGGCCACATCGAGCAGTGTGGGCCTACCACCCAGGTAGGCCCTCTGGTTCATTGAGGCAGAGGTGTCGATGAGAAAGACTATTATGGTCATGTTTGTCGCTGTCTACTCTTCCTCTTCCTCTCCAATATCCTCCACCTCCTCTTCTTTCTCCTTGCTCTTCTCACCTGCACCTTCTCCTGGGGACTCAGCTAGCTGCAGCCGCGGCGGCCACAGCAGTCGCCGGCGTGGCGCGTCGTACCCTCGGCCTGCATATCACCGACTTCGCTCTCTCTGTCTCTCTGCTGCTACTACTACGACGACGCTCCTCCTCGTCCTCCCCCTCCCGCCCGCCCCTCTCTCCCCTCCCCTCCTCTTTTCTTCTTTATGCACAGCAGCAGCGGCGGTGGCAGCAGCAGGAGGAGCAGCAGCGGCTCGTTATACCCAGACGACGACGTCGATGGGCCCACCCTCCTCTTCGGCGTCCTGGTGCCTTGGCCTGGTCCGTGCCACACTATTGCCCCTCTCTTTCGTTCCCGCGCCGCGGCTTATATATAGGTATATACGCACACCGATGTACACGCGCGCGCGCACGACGACGGCGACGACGACGACGACTCTGCTCGTACGTGTGTAGTACGTCTCTCGCTCGCTGACTCGCTCTCTCTATCTATCTCCGTCGTTCTCTCTTGCTCTCGCTCGCTCGCGCTCTCTGTCTCTCTCTCCTAACCTGTACACGCGCTCGACGGGGAGCACGCGCGAGATGCGGCCCGCGCGAAGTCAGCGGCTGAAATGCCGCGCGCGCCTCGCCGCCGCGGCTGCTGAACCTCGAGGCAGCAGCACACAGCACAGCGCAATGGTAGGAGAAGGGAGGGGGGAGAGAGTACCAGCAGCAGCTCATCCTACGTGCGTTTTTCGCGCACGCAGCGCGACGCTGGCGCCGCCTAGACGCGGGCTATACGCGACACACACCAGCAGAGCCTACTCTGATGTCTCGGATCTCCGATGACCTAACCTAACCGGGGCGAGGAGAGCCGAGAGCCAGTGCGAGAGCGAGCGGCTATGACTCGTCTCCACTACCGTCTTTTCCACTGCTGCGATGCTTAATTATGTCGAGATCTTCTGGCCCCAATGGCGCCATTCGCTAGCTTTTTTGCACGATCTCGGAGCATTCTTAGGCCACGCGAGGCGATATTACTCCAAAATCGTGCTCCAAATTATCCGGAGCAACGTTATCGGTGGAAAAACGCCCGTTATAGCCGTATCTCCCTCTATTACGCTGGCCCTCCACCGGCCTCACCCATTCTCCGACATCTGCGACGTTGCAGCTTCGAGCCACGAGAGCCTCAAATTTACCTCAACCAGCCTCTAAACTCGCACTCATCGATCAACTACTTAATCCTACTCGACAACCGTCGCAGTACGAAAGTCCTCAGTTCTCGGCCTTCACCACGTGCACACACGTTTGTGTAACGGACCTCACGTACATACCATACATATGGCGAGCGTAAAGCTCTGTCTCCACCGGCCTCGACACACTTTGGACTTCGGAAGTCGAAGTCAAGAGTGACTACTGCGAGAGAGAGAGAGAGAGAGAGAGAGAGAGAGAGAGAGAGGGAGAGCGAAGACACGCGACATCTTTTTTCTAGCCAGCTGTGTGTCTGCTTCGCAGGCTCGACGAGTGCATCTCGATCGAGCTGTGCAGTCATGAATAGGGAAAAATCGCACCTAACGCATGGGAAATAGGGCGATTTTCTCCTCACTCGTGCACTCACACACAGCCCCGAGCGTATCTGGGTATATGTATGTGTGTGAGCGAGCGGCATGTACATATATATACACACACTCAGCTCACGCGTACTCGACGATTTACGTGTTAGTGTAAACGTGCACAGCAGAGAGAGAGAGAGAGGCTCTAACTTTTGATCCTGTTTTTGCGTATAGCCCTGAAAAATTCGCGATTCTCTCTCTCTCTCGCACAGCGTGTGGTCATAATAGCCCTAGAGTACGGGCACATGTTCTCACGTATATACATGTATAGACGTATACGTCGTATATATACATACATACATATCCGTGCCTACGATAAACGTATATATAGATGTGCATGTATATATGTATATACAAGTGTGTATTATGTATGCTTATATATAGATATAGAGGCCAAAGCGATAGTAGTGCTTTACTGTTTCTTTCTAATGTCACGCTCCTCTCTCTCGCTCTCGTACTTTTATTGCCCATACTCACACGTGCACACACGTGCAAGTAGTACGCATACGTATATGTACGCACACACAACACACACGTATGCAGGACGTACGGGCTATAGTACGTTTGCAGGTAGCCGCCGCGGCGGCTAACAGGTATATAAATTCGCCGTGCGAGCGAAAGAGAGAGAGAGAGAGAGACAGATTCGTGTCTCTCTCTCTCTCTCCGCGTCGTCGGACGCCTAATTCTAATTCACTCGTGCGCTCTCTCGCTCTCTCGTTCGCTACCTCGTTAATTATTCTGCCCCCTTTTCTCCCCCCCTTTCTCATTCTCTCTCTTTGTTTTCTCACCTTCTTCGTTTTTCGCGGGGGACAAAGTTTCTTTCTCTCTTTCTTCCCTTCGCGTTCTCTTTTTCCGCGATGTAACGGTTTTAATGACAATATCTCACCGTGAGTATGTGCGTGCATGTGTATATATATAATATACAAACGCGGTCGGTCTTTCGTGCGGTTATTATCTTATTATGCCATTCATCGCTCGTATAATTGCTCCCCGTTGCGATCGCCCGATTGTTTTCTCCCCCTCGTCGCGTGAGTTTCCTTTTTCTTTATTTTTATTTTTTATTAGTTTCTTCTTCTCGCTTTTGCTCTTTCGGTCGCGCGCGCGCGCGCGCGTCGATTAGAGAAGCGGCGTGGCGACAGTTTGGGAAGTGCACGAACTGGAAGCGTGGGAGGAAGAGGAGGAGGAGGAGGAGTAAAGAAGCGGTGAATTATGAATTGGATATATAGAGTTAGAGTCGCGAGTACTAGTATGGCTTTGCAAAGTGTTTCTGCAAAATTAATTTGTATAAGGTGAAGTAGTATGCCGCCGTTGCTCGCTCCGCTACTGCGAGAGAAATTTTATTTTTTATTCTTTTTTTTTGTCACTATGGGCGCAGGGTTGTTAAGCTTACATTTTATTTTGATTTTTTAACTATAGCGTTATTTGATGTTGACTAAATAATAATTTTTGTTTTTATGTGTAGGAATTTATTTATGAATAAAAAATAAAGATAATTCACGTTGCTTGAATGATCGGCGCGCGAATTCTTTCAAGGGATTTATGCAACATAACAAAAAAAACGCTCTATGCAAATTCGTATTTAAATTATATATACGCAAAGAATATAGTGTGTATATTTTGGCTAAAAGAAACAACAAACGAAAGGGCGAAAAATAAACTTTTGAATCGAAAATATCGCGGTTGGAATTCGTCCAAAATAAATCGCCAAACGTGCGCGAATGTTTACAATGAGCGCTGAACTGCTCATTATTATTCATTAGCTTTATCAAGCTTTCGATGTGTGTGTGTGCCGTGGAAATCTCGACTTGCATATTACTTATTCTTCATTCGATTGTTAATTAATTAGACTGTGCGTCAAATATGTGTCATACTTCTCCGAGTTGTTTAACCAATTACCATAAGCACTGTGACTTCTTGCACAAGAGCAATTAGAATATATATATAGCATTTAGACAGTTCGCTTTATTTATATTGCTTTTCTACGTTTCACGTCACTTTTTATCTCGCCTCGAAATATGTTAATTCTTCAGTCGATGCGCGTTAAGGTGTTTAACTTTTCACCGTGATGCCATTTCATTAGTACTTTCCAATTAAACTCTTCAACTTCGGCTCTATTGTACATAAAGTTCATTCTTACCGTAAGTCGGTTTTTCTTTTCAGGGAAATGTCAAATATTCGAGTCGTTCTTTACCTTATGTAAAACTTTAAGCGTACAATTTATTAATTTATTTCTTTGGACTAAAGATCCTTTTATATATTTAAACACTATGAACGTCAATATTCTAATAACATTTTTGAAATCTCCTGACAGGATATACTCATCACAGTTATATATCATGACTATTTAACGATATTCTTAGCCTACTTAAAAGGATTTCTATGCAATCGACCTCCCGGCTCTAAATTATCGCGAATCTCCTACACAGCTTACTTACAACCAATTCGGAGCTCAGTGCCTTTGACTCCAGACGAAATCCATTCCCCCTACAAATCGCACCTCTGTTAGACATCGTAAAACACGATCGCGATCTCAATTTCCAAAGCGAGCTGCACCGCGCTTTTTGAAATGATAATGAGTATCGCGGAAACGTCGTCGCATGTAAATTTTTCACGGGCGTTCGAAAGTTCCTCTCCTTTTTTTTTTCGTCACATTGCAGCGACCCATCCAAGTTTTAATTGAAACAATATTCCGTAACAGTCACTGGTTAAAGGCGAACAAAAGTCAGGACGGTTTCAGGTGTGGTTTATTGCCGGTTAGGTAGATTTGGAATCGACTTTAGTTTGATTGGTCATTTGTAATAAAAAATTCAGGAAAAGTATTTTATTTCACTATAATAGTACTTTATTGATCCTAAAAACGGGACAAATGTAACATTTTATTCCCTCTACTACTTTATTTTCTCAAATCTGGGAATAAAAATGTTTGTAATTCCCATCTCTCTAATAAAACCAAGAAAACTTTGGTTAAAACTAAAAAAATTTACAACACACAAATACAAATAACTTTTTAAGTCTATAAAGGGACCGCAGTGATCTCACCCTCGGACATAATCTATGGCTTTACTCCCCTGTTACATAATGTACTATTATACCCTGTTTTGAGGGAAATAAAGTAATTGGCCGTCATCATGCCGCATCAGATTTAAAAATTTGTCTCGCGTATCCTCAATTTTCCAAGTCAACAAAGTGGAATCGGTAATAAAGTTCTATATGTAACAAGAGAGTAAAGTCCATATAAAATCAAGCTACAATATACACCTTTACAGACTATATACTATTTAATTTATGATTAATAATAATATTTATTAGGCATAAAGTTATCATGCTATAACACGTCTTTAGCCGTCTCATGAATAAACCATGAGCTACAAATCTGGCGAATGAAAGAAGAAAGACCGCAAGAATAACTGCGAAAAACACGAGAACTTTGACTTTCCATAAAAGAATAATCCAATCCGGGAGAATCCCTTCATCAGTTTTTCCACAAAACTATTTTTACCATAGAGGCTTTATTGCTAATTTAATAAATTCATAAGCTGCGTCGACGGTATTCATTCACACGATATTTTCTCTCTGGACGTACAGTAAAAAGTATTTTCATTCATAGAAGCCTCGCAGAATAGAATTTATTATTCTTGACTTTGTGGGCAACTCATAATTGGGCGTCAAGCGAACGTTTCATCTCGAATATATTGCTGCGATTTAAAAAAAGCTCGCCCGTTGAAAAGTCAGGACCCATTAACTAGGGAGAATCGGAAACCCGTACACACCTCCGCGACGCCTGAAAAATGTTCGTTATTACGCTGGGAAAATTTAAAGTGGGAACAGTCGTGTACCTATAACTGCAAAAATCGGCTTACAGCGTAATACCACCGGCACGCAAAGTTGCAATGGAAAATAGCTTTCGCGCAAGTTTCGGCGGCGTAACTGCGCGTTGAATGGCAAAATAAGTTCGCGCCAAAGTTGGGGGAGGGTTTGTATATATATAGTATATTTAGCGGAAACGTAGACACGACAGTCCCGACAATTACATTAACCGATTTGTTTTCCACCTCGCTCTCTGACTTTCCGGTCATCCGCTCGACGCGTTTTAGTTTTCCTTTTTTAGGAGTGTTATGAGCTTAGTTTTAAGTGTTTTCACGCAAAGTTTGATCAGTCAGAGATTATAAAGTGATTTAATTGTTACCGTAAAAGCTCGGCATGAACGCTTGTTTCTTGGTTTAGTAAAAAGTCACCGAATAGTAAAAAATCTCACGAGAATTCACGGCGTATAAGATCAGTAATTAAACTATTTAAAGGCATAATAATTGAACGAGCTACATTTCCTCTTATACACTATGAATACTACATTTTCTCTATTTTTGCCATTGCTATCAATGAGACGAGAAAAACCGTCTAGTTTCTCGTAAAAACTACTCACACTTTCATACCAACATTCTCCTGCCACTTTCCACAATCGGCTGATATCTATATATATATATATTCTCTCAAACAAACTTTATTCCGCGCCGCTCTAATGTAGAGAAATCCTCGCCGTTCGTTATATACCATTGTGGTATATATATATATATACGTACACTTATATCTCAGCACGTGTGTAAGTATAAATCTACACTCGCAGTTTTATCAACTTTATACGCTATACTATATATATACATTCGATTGAGATTCGCAATCTTATCTCGCCCGCGTCTATATATTAGTCTAAGATAATGCGAAAATTAAGGATGCCGTGCATTTTTTGGCCGAATGTTATTTCTGGCCGCTATAAGAAGATCGTTTATACGGAATTCGATGGAAAGTGTTGAACGACGATAGACGTAACTCGAACTCGTCGTTGAGCGATTATATTATGCGTGTCTGTATCGTCTGCATATAGGGATAGGTTCGAATTCCTCGGCTTATCGTTTGAAATTTTTACGAAATTTTATTGTACAAAGCCGGGAATAATATTTACGTTCAATCGCGCACTCTGGATGCAAAGTACATATACGTGTATGGGAAATCGATGTGTATTGCACATACACACACACACACACATACACGTTGCAAGTCGAACAAGCGAAGTATACACAAGAGTGTAGCAAAGCTACAATTTTTAAAGTGAGAAAGATAAGAGGGGATTTGCAGACGATATATATAAAAGTGGTATTGACAGATTATTACCGGAACGTTGTGTTTTCATAGAACATAAATATAAAATCTGTCCGATAACGAGTCGTTTTGGGTCCAGAGCGGCGCGCGCGCAGCGCACGACGTGCCAATAACCATAATGAAAAATCCACGCCGCTGATTGATATTAACAAGCGCGCGCGCGGTTTGATAAAATCGGTCGTGATTGTTGCACATGTTACCTCGAAATTATCGTTCATTCATAACAAATTTTTATGTTTATACCTTATAAAAAAAAAAAGAAAGAAAAAAATGTAATAAGTGTAAGAATATTAAGATGAAAGTTTGTAAAATGACTTT
>JAPYZO010000436.1:0-31656 GCA_030522905.1 Torymus flavipes | reverse complement strand
AATTTCATCAAACGCTATTATTTTCTTCTATAACAGCAACCTTCATAAATCAACGAGTTTACTATTTGGATACATAAAGCTGTAAAAATCTGCTAGAAAAAGAACTAGGTGGTCGTAAAACGACTAAACAAATTCAAGAAAGAATAAAAGTCACATTGAAAAGCTCGACTGCATAATTATCGGCGCGGTTTCAATTTGCGTATGTATACGGCGCGGGCAGTAAAGTCAATGCTTTGCATTTCGCCTCTTCAAGTGCGGGTAAAAATTTACGACCCTTCGCTGGTATTGCCTATAATGATAATACTAGAGTATTGTAAAGCAATAAAAGCGTACGTGGCTTTTTCGACTTGAGCTAGGGGTTTAAAAGAGTGCTTTAACGTTAAGAGTGCGTACTTCTCGGTTTTATTTTCTCTCATAATTTTTATTGAAAGCTTACGTGAGTTATGTCGAAGCTTAAGTTTGTGATAAATAATAATATTGTTTTTGAAGAATGATTTTAAACGAGTTGCGTATGATTAGTGGATAGACATTCTAAGGAATATATTAGGTAACAAAAAGTACTTGCTCTGGAGATATAAGGAAATCATATATTTACCTCTATTAAGAGTCTAGTTTATTGTTTTGACAAAAACCATAGATCTATGGATAAATTGTAAAAACACACTGAGTATTAGCCAGCAGGTTTTAGATAGTTTTATATTACTTTTAAAAAGTCATGAAATTCTAACATATTTGTTGCTCAAATAATATGTGATTTGTCTGAATGTCAAATATGAATTAAATTAAAATAAGTCGATTTAGTTAGGTTTCATGTAAATCAAAAGCACGGTAATTTCGACGGTCACAAACTTGTTGCAGGTCATTCATTTGCGAGTAAGCAAACAAAACCGACTGACTCGGTCGATTGATTTATTTACATTGACAGAGCATGTTTTTGACGTTTCGCTCTGATGCTCTATACCCTGTGCCAATCCATTTCCATGTTTGATGAATGATTATTTAGGTCGCACATAATTGCCTTTTATTTTAAAAAAATTATATTTTCCAGCATCTTCATATGTACATTCCATTTTTTACCATCAATTATTATATTTTATTCTTCTTTAGTTAAAAATTTAACAATAAAGCATTCAACCTGTCATTCTTTATATTATTTGTATTTATTTACTCCTCATCAGTATAATTATATGGGTGCATAAAGTTAAATACTCTCACGGGATAATTTAATTTAAACAAATCACTTCGGCAGAAATGGTACAGGTTATTTGGGTTTAAGAATTTTTTAAATAATCGACTCACTATCGCACGTCTACGTAACTCCAATATGATCAATAATTTCAAGACAATACAGAAATTTTCAAGAATTTACAAGAATAAGACAGTAATTACAGAAATATTGTATTGTCTGGCTCTCGTGCAGCCCTAGAAAACGTGTCGACGACCAAATCAATGCCGAAAGCATCCAGAATTCATCGGATGCGATGAGTATCTCGACGGAAAGAACTCACGCACGCACTAACCAAATCCGCACGAAGGGAGAATAAAATCATCGGAGAATGCGGATATTCTCAGCGTTTTCGCGGGTTTTTCTACAATTTCGTTTACTGTCTTCCTACCATCTACCCTTTTCCCGTTGTTATTAGGTATAAGATACTTTTTATATATTTTTTGTTGAACATATAAAAGAAACATTACATCCTATTACACGAACATCGATAGAATAAAAAAGCAATCATCAAAATACGCGTATGGGACAAAGAGAATGTCGTTTTTTAGATCGCGTATTTATGTTTTTCTGATTTTCCGTGCCTTTGAAAAGGTCTCGAAAGCTACAGAAAAGTACACATCCAGATGAAATCGAAGTAGAAAAAGGGGAAAAGCAGCCGCGGGTTCGGTAGAAAAATGTATGAGGAGATGCTTTGAAAGCCGCCGCACCGCCTATATACAGCCGGCAGACTCGCGGATTCCAATCTTATTCTCACGGTGTCGTATCTCCCATTCACTCGCGTGCGACGTACAGCCATTTGGGCGGTAAGCCGATGGGCCGGGAGAAAAGCGTGGTTTTATGAAAATAAGAAAGGTGGGTTCTTTCGTTGGGTTTAATGGAATTAAATGAAACGGTACGTATCGTGTGTCAGGTTTTTATATTTATTTGATGGAAAAATATAAAACTGAATTTTCGTGGAAGTTTTCAATACTTTCACTGACAATTTTATACTAACATTCTTCAATTATGCTGTGATTCTTATCATATACAAATCCACTTATTTCGTAAAATTATATAAAATAATTATATAATCCATTCGAATTACACACTAAAATATCCATCCCTTTAAATACCAATTTTCTCGCTACTCTTTACGTGGCAACACGTCACTCTACTCGACCCCTTTCAGTCCAGACCGTCCGTCATTTCTAATTCATTCGAAAAGATGAGCATACGACGTGGCGGCATGCGTGCGTGCGTGTTTTTTTTTCCACCTGCGTGATGTACACCTGTTGCTCGTTTGGGGTATCGTTTACGGATGTTCGGATAGCCGAAAGTTTTATACAGATATCGTTTCGTGCGATCAAGATTGATAATTTGATTAATTTTCAAGATGCTTAATATTGATTTAATTAATATTGTTTAGTGCTGTGGAAAAATATGAATTTCATTAAAATTAGAAGCTTAAAAAATACTATCAGGCATAATCTACAGCTTACTATGATTAAATTTTATTGTACTTTAATTTATTGTAAACGTCGCAAATTTGAAGTGTAATTGCAACGATTATATGAACAATTAATCACAAATGATTTCATAATGTCTCTCTTTTAAATCACTGTTTTTCATAAATAGATAGGACTTGCTATCTCTATGAAATTGAAAAACTATATGTATTATTAAAGATGAATATGAAATTTTTTTGCCTAAGATAGCATTTCGCAGAGGCGCGAACCGTTTTCATATGATACAAGTAGCAGCTCATTTAAATTCCATCTAAATTCAAAAATATTCCAGACTAAGCAGAATATTACTTTTCGAATGAATATATTACGCAAGACGTTGATATAAATTTAAATCTGTCAGAACCTACTATGAAGAACGCTCACCACTCCGATCCGCTGTCATATGAAAAAGAAAATTAATTCAGCAAAATCATAAAATTTCTTCGCACTCGTACAAAAAGAAGAGAACCATCGCCTTCGTGCGATCTTATAAACGAAATTTCCTTATTGCTTATGAGAAACTATCAACGAATCGAATCAGTGGCATTAGCACAGTATCCTCCGACTCTCATTCCCGGCACGTCTGGCTGGTAAGTCCGTGTGCCGCATGCGGCGGATCGAACGATGAATGCCAGCGTCGTTCGGCTGATCGCGTTGGAAGGCTATAATACTCGGTAATATAGGCGTCCACTTAGAGGCTCTGCGTATCTCCGTTGACTTGGCGTAGAGTTAAGTCCGTTTTGTATTGGACAGCGAGAGAGAGAGAGAGAGAGAGAGTGAGAGAGAGAGAGAGCGAGAGAGAGAGAGAGCCAGTGCAGGCCTGGGATCAACGTGATTGCGGGATTTTGGGTCGGAAGGGTTGTAGAAGTTGATGATGCGAGGGGATGAGGATTAGAAGTAGTAAAATTGTGTTTTGTAGGGGTCCTAATGATTTGTTTGTATGTAGAAGTTATTGAATTGGACGGAGCCTGCTTCAGCTGCTTGGAAAATAAAAAGGTCAATGATATTTTAGTTGAAATTGAAGAAGTTAAGGCGAAGGAAGAAGCCAACGACGAGCATCATTGATTTGAAAACAAAGCAGACGAAAACCAAGCTATTAATTGAATTATGAAAAAAATAATGTTGTGCGATATTATATTATATATACACGTAACATATATATAACAAAGGCTGATTGGTTTAAGAATTTTGCAAAAAACAGATTAAAGCCGGTATAATTAATACATAGCCAACTACTAGCATTTGATTTAAAAATAAAACTTTTTATCTTTGTTATATGTAGGCGAAAATTGTATTTTGAATATCTCAACGACCTCGATAAAATGAAACACATCACATATTTTTTTCGGCAGCTAGTAAGATACCAACCTAAAATATCGATTTCATATCAATTTCGTCAAATTAATCCTATACCTCGCAAACTTCAACTATACACCTCGAGAAAAAACCTCTCCTTGTACGATCTCGTCGGGGGAAAAATAATCGCGCGTCCGCGCCGGCAAACAGGAGCACGCTAATAATCCTCGCGCGCGTTGCCGACAATAAAATATGGCGGCCTGTCCATTTGTCTCTCTCCCTCGTATACGCACACATACAGGCAGTGAAAATTGCCCTCGCGTCCTGAATTTCCATGACCCGGTCGGAGGGCGAGCGCGACGCGCTTAGAACAGAGAGAAAAAAGGCCTCGGCGCGTATATAACGCATGCACACGAGCATAAAACAGCGTGTGTGTATGTATGATCGCGGTGCGTGCGTGCATGCCTGTGAGTGACGGCAGTACGGCATTGTTTAAAGGAGATGTTTTCTGCTCGGGGGCTGGAGATGGAAATGGTGGTATCTAGGTGCAATGAGTGGATATGGAATGAGGGTATTTTGTTGAAATGAAGGTAATTATTTAATTGAAAGATACTCTGAGGATAGCATATCATTTTAGAAACATTTTAATAATAGCCCGGTCGTCTTGCTTGGGTCGGAATAATAGTTATTTGTTGCATGAATTTTTGTATAAAATTAGATTTAAAATGAAAATTTTCTATAATAGTTCGAAGAAATCGAAACATATTTTTAATTGTTTGGGTCGACTTTTGAGTAGATCATATCGAAAGTAATAAAAATATAATGCAAAACCTTAACATATAAGTATGTGTTTTTAATGTTTCACATAGCCTGGAAAAATGTAGCAAGTGAAAATGCCTTATATTAATGTAAATTACATGTAACAGTATACAACTTACTAATTCAGTAACATACATTGATTTTATTAACTAACATTATAAAATTACATTTATAATTCAGAAAATAAAACTTCATTTCTCACGTGAGTTGATGATATTCTTACAGATCTGTTTCAGAGATTGACTTTTTATTATTTCATTTTAAGAAATTTTCGCTCTAATTTTTTTTTATTTAAGCATTTTAAGTCTCGTTTAGAGATTTATTTTGTTTAATTTTTTTTCGCTTTATTTAACAACATACTTCCCGAATTCAACCAGCACAAAACCTGAATCATATCGCTCTATACGAAAGTATCCGCACCTGCAGTAGGAATGCAGAACCGAGCCGAAAACACGGACGACGCGCGTGCCGTGGTGCCTCGAAAATCGTCGCTGCCGCGTATATATAGGCGCGTCGCGCCGCGGGATTTAATTTAACGCTTCGCCGAAGAGCGCAAACGAGTTCGTGTGACTAAGGCAATTGCGGAAAAAAGGCTGCGCGCGCAGAAATTGGAAATCCGGGCGAGCGACTGTAAACCGACGGAGAAAAGTTGCTCGTACACACAGCTGCGTGGGCGGAGAAACAAGCGTGCTTCGCGTTTTGAACGCAGGGTTCCTGGTATAGGATGAGTGGTGGACGGGGTACGTAGCTACGATATAGGTATAGAGGATTTTGAATTGGCCGATTGGTAGTTTTAATGTTGAGAGATAGATTGATTTTTTAGATCTATATTTATCTATATCTTTACTTCTTGTATGTATTCTTTTATGGATCTTTTTTTTAATTTAGTTTAATTACAATTTATAAAAGAGTATTTAATTTTCCTTGTTATTCGCTCGTCTCACCATGTTCGACTTGTTCTACTGAAACTCGACCGTTACAAATATGTCTTTGTAACAGAGCACTGTTAATTTAGTGAAAAATCGGTGTCTAACTCTACAAATTGCCTTCAAACTTTTCTTTGTTGGAACCCATATATCTCAAAATTGCATCTACCGAACGTTCGACGAACTGGCAAAATATCGTATCGTGATAAAAGTTAAAAAACGAAAATAGGACTATTATAAATCATCTCACGTACAGCAAAAAAGATCTCAAAATTCCATAACTTACTCACTTATACACTCTCGCACACTCATTTACAGTTAAATTTCGTTTATACGCATTCTAAACGAAAATTCACATTCCCAAATCGAACCAGTGGTACAGCTCGACGTAAACATGTGCATTCGAGACACGTGTCCCGTGGCGCGCGCGCGCACCGGAAGTCCGTGCCGAGTTTCAGTGGTGAATCAGCTTCTCGATCCTCCTCCTTCGAGTTTTCTCGTAATTTATCGCTGCTTATATGTACTGGGCGCTGCGCGTTTTCGGCGAACCGCGGCGAGCGATTTTCCGTTTTGCCGCTGAGAGAAAATGAAATTAATAGCTCGCTGTGAGTTTGGAGTCGGTTAGAGTAAACAGAGAAATGTCATTATTTCCGGACGTGAGTGAGAGCGGAAGATGTTTGTAAATTTGAACATGAATCGAATGATAAATTGGCTTCTTAGTACTGGTGGTGTATATTGTATGATGTTTATCTTTGGATTGTATTTTCAAAGGAAAGCTAATGCAATGACCAGTAACATTGAAAATTTACGCTTATGGGTAGCGGTACTGAAAAATATTTAAAAAAAAATTATAATTTGAGTTTTATGCAATATTTTTTTTCACATATTTATTTAAGATGTAAAAACATAAATTTTTGCAAAGTTTCAAGTAAAAAAAGCCATTATTGCCATAGATTTTCCTGGCAATAGTCCTAAAAATAGACATTTTAGCTTTGAAAACATTCCTACAGAACCTATTATGTTCAATCAACCTACAGTTATGAAATTTAAATTAGAGTTTTTAAAGATTAAAAATTTGTCTAAGGGTCATTGTTATCCCAACGTACAAAAGAAGGTTTAAAAAAGATATTTATGATAAAAAAAACCTACTGCTACCCTTCAGGACATTATTTTTCGAAAAATATACGAATATCAGCTAATTTTATTAAATAATTTATCTGGAACCAGTCGTCAAGCCAATTTTCCACGAAATAAAGTCAACTCCCAAACAAACGCTATCAATCACCATCAACCTATTTTCCTCAACATCCTCCGGCGCACAACCTAAAACAACATTAATCGTACCCCACGAAAACGAATCCCCTCGACCACATCCAGTATAAATTCCCACACACGCGCGCTCGCGAAACTCACTCGATTACACGGCGCTCGCTCGCTCGCCTCGTCCAGAAAGTCCCACGATTTGTTTGCGTCGCGCGAAGACAGCTCGCCGGTACGACGGATTTTCTTCCTTCGCTCGCGTGTATATATGTACGTTCATGCAGGCCCGACAATGGTACACGACATTCGTCTCGAAAGTTTCGTTTTATATACGTGTAGTGGGTACTGCTCTCCTTTTTCCCGCAGTCGGTGCTCTCGCGACGATGGCTTTGCGGGAGATATGTGCGGGCTGGCGGGGCGGAAAAGCAAGAGGAATTGATAGATTAGGTGCGGATTGTGATAATTTGATGCTTCAATGAAGGAAGTGGTGAAGTATTAATTTATAAGATTAATATTTATATGAGTTGGTTTTTCTTTATAAAAATTTATTGATTGCCATAAATTATTTGTTATATTATTGGCTTTTAAGTAAACTCAATAACCAATAGTATTTCTTCGAAAATTCATTTTAAATTAAAATAATAATAATAAACTCTACCATCAATGCAATATTTTATTATGATCAATAGAACCTAAAATACATCGGAGTAAATAGAAGCATATACTGATATTGAAATTTTTGTTGACTTCCATAATTACGTTATTTGAAAAGACTGTTTATTTCCTCATCACAAAATTTAAAATTAAAATCCTCCTAATATAATATTATGATCTCTTTTCCATTCTCTCTCCTATAATATATTCCTATACTTTAATTCTGTTACGCTTGAATTTCTTCACATACCCTTGCAAAGAACGCCCACGAAAACCTTCTAAATTACGTCCTCATCCTAAACCATCACCTCTTTCCATCACCTTCCTTTAAAAACACACGCCCACGCGACGCCCGCTTACGAAAATACCCCTTCGAAATTACTCGCACGCGTTCTATTCTGCCAGCTTTCACCGTATTTTCCTTTCGCGATCGCACGTGCGATTTCTCACGCGCACCCGTCTAAATAGGAATCGGTCCACTCGCCACACGCAGACTCGAAAAAGACAAACATAGGACAACCGCACTTTAATCGAGGCGAGCGATTAGATGGGGCCGAGGTGTATCGCAACCTGCTTTAATAGCGTTAAACGCCGCTGCTTAAGAGAGCGTGAACGCCGAGCGGCTTTGCCTAATTAATTGCGGGGGTTAATTTTTTCCTAACATGCTAGTGATATGTATCTAGGAGGGTGGGTAGGTTAATAAGGTGCGTTTTGTTAGGCGATGTGGTCTCGAGTAATATCTAAATGCATGTAAGCCATTTATGTAATGTGTTACATTATAAGTTACGAGGGGTCAGAAATTGTACGGTAATGCGATCGATTTATTTTCGTGTACTACATGGAAGGTTGAGATTTCACTGTGTAACTCTAGTTTGACTGCATAATACTACATGCTCATTTGAATATTCACATATTGAAATAACTTCTGAATTATTTTGCCTTTTCCTCACTCCACGAACCTTCAAAGACTAACTTCAATAAATTTTTCTTCTCGCCTATTTACTTCTTTCAAATCCTCTGCAATCGTTCGCTCAGAATCAAAGATAACCCAAAAAAAGCTACAATTTCAAATCAAATCTCAAAAATACATATGCCTCGCTCTCAAACGCTAGACTAGACATCACACATTCCGCGCCTTCATTCCAGCGGCCAAATATTTGCCGAAACCTGCGCGCACGCGCAACTTCCGTTCCGTCCAAATACTGTACCTCTCAAAGCCATTAGTGTATAACTGCCGCGCGAATCTTTTTCGCCTTATTTGCACCTACTACCGGCGCCGCACGGCGCATTAACCAGGACACGACGGCGGTGCCTGAGTTTTCTCGCGTTTGGTGGAAAATTTCTTCTTTCTTTTTGGCCATAGTGCGCGCACCTCGCCGGTGTTAAAAATACGGGTGGCAGCTTTTGGGGAAAATGTTTTGAGTTCTTTGTACGGACTCTGTTGTTGTTCTTCAGGATTTCGTTGGAGATTAATGCAGCGAGAATTTTCGCAAAGAGGGTTTTTTTAGGAAGGTGCCGTGGACGTTTTGTGACATATTTTATAAAAAAAATATTCAATTTTGTTGGAACAAGTTATTTATTTATTTAAAAAAAGCCTGTTAGTGCAAGTAGGCAATGGTATATGCATGCAGATTTTATTATTTTAAATGCTAAATTACCCTGCATGTATAATTACACGCCGCTATTTGTTCATCAATCACGTGTCAATATGTCCATTACATGTGTTAATATTATCGGAAACTGCGTCGTTAATATATAAACAGCTCCATAATACACAGTTTCATAATTTTTTATTCTATAATTAAAGACAGGTACATTCTTCACTTAAAGCTCAAATTGCTCTTAACGCGGGCAGTGTCGCTATTACCTTTATTTTTCGTCAAAACAATTTTACGGTTTTTAAAGCTAAAATGCCAGACAAAAGAAAACGAACTTACTTTCATTAACGCGGTAATGAAAAAGCTCGCCGCCCAGCGTTTTAAATTTAAATACGCTTTAGTTACGTTTATGGAACAGACATAAACGCAAAATTGCTTAACGATTCTACTTCCTATTTGGCAAAATGAAAGCGAAAATTTTTCGCAGAAAAAAAATATTACTTGTTCAATTCATTGCGTTAAGTATGTTTGTCGAAAGCACCTTTCTACATTGTAAATTCATTTTTTACGTTCACCGCAAAAAAAAAAGTTTTGCATCGTGCATAAAAATTATCATAAACAATGCAGAACTCTTGCACCTGAAGTTAACACCAGCGAGAACTACAAAACGCTCGCGTCGCGGTAGCACACACAGACAATTTGAAAAATCCATAATGGGGGTTGTGTTCAAACAAACATAGGCGGCAAAGTCGATGGCCTGAATTTACGCGCGGCGGTGCAGTGAACTCAAAAAATACATGGCGTTTCCCAGAGACCTGATAAGGCGGCGCCAACGGCAGGAGCTTAACTCTTATATTTGCGATTTACGTACCCACACGTATCAGGACCATATATTTCATTTTCACATCCATTTATGGCGTTATGACCCATAAGTGTCGTATCCTGGGAGAAGTTTTTTCCACGCTCACTTTCACGCGCAGTGGAGATATAAGTCGGTCTTTATGGTGTGACTAAGAAAGTCGATTGTTCGACGAAGAATGATGACACGTGATTCGGTATAGTGCGGTATAGTTCAGATATTGCCAGATTTAGTTTATGGGCTTTCACATTTTTCTTGAATAATATACGAGCATAAAAGAGTAAAAAGTTTAAGATAACAGTTCAATCAACGACCGTACAACTAATAAAACTTCAACAATAACCCCATTAACAGATACACAGCAATCACAGTGTTAAAAACCAAAATCGTCGTCACAGCGTAATCGGCCAACCCCATCGCTCCTGAATCCTTCGCACCCTTAACCCATAAAAACCGCCCACCAAAGGAGAAAAAACAACAAGCCAACTTCACTTCTCTTTCTCTCGCGACTCAACCTTCCTCGAACCCTCGCGGGGGTGCACTACACCTGCGCTCGGCATTTAGGCCTACCTGCCTGGCTCGCTCGCTCGCTCGCTCGCTAGGTCAGGAGAGAAAAGGAGCGGGGGGGCAATGCACCTTGCTCGGCGGCGGCATGTCGTGCCGCCACCGCCTCCCGGTGTAATTATCAGTTCCGCGCGGGCGGCCGGTCGATCGGCCGCTTTCAAAATGTCAGACCGAGCGAGATTTAGCGGGGCTGCTCGTCGTCGTCGTTCGTGTGCGCGGGTGGCGAGAATGAGGACGGCCCAGGCGAGAGTGAGGACGAGGAGAAGGCGGCGTGGATGCCGAGATATGCGGAGGGTGGGTGAGAAGGCGACTTTTTCTTTTTTGCTGTGGAGAGAGCTTTTTCGACGGGGGTCGTGGTCGGTTGGATGGAGAATATGGAGGTTTTTAATTTTGAAATTTGTTTTGAGGAGGGAATTGGGAACGGCGTGGGTGAGAAGATTAATTAAGGGTTTATCTTGTTCAGGTCATCAGGAGGGTGAAAGAAGGTGGAGTTTGGTAAGGAATCGGTGTGGAATAACTGGATTATAAGACAGAAAATATTGAATTCATAGGTATTAGAAGAGGTGATATAAATTTTAACTTGTAATACCACCATATATGACATAACATAACCATACAAGCAAAGTAATCTTGTCATTATGATTTACGTGCATATTGATTTAATCTGAGTATTGAGGTATATCTTGTATTAGATAGTAAACATAGAAACCATATAACAAAGAGATTTCTTTACTTTTCAGTTAAAGGGGACACGACTAACAAACTAAAAACGCAATGCAAAATTCCACGCCATCAACGACACCACTAATTTTTTTCCTTTCACGACAGAACATTAAACGTCCCCAACTGAACATAAGAGGATCCAGCCCGTTGCATAATAAAAATCCGTAGGGTAATAAATTTCCATATTGGGACACACACACGTGCATATATATATACATCAGCGGGGAAATGCAGGTACGGGAAGCGATAACCCGCTCGGGATGTATTAGTTATTGGAATCGACTTTGCGTCGGCGCACGAGGGGGGGCGAGACTTGATGAATGTCTTGTTCTCGTGGAAATTGCAATCTGAAAGCTTCGTTCGCCCGCACGCTGTGATGTACTCGGGGCTGAAATTTAAACCACGTTTTACATAATACATATACTTTATAGGAATAAATAAATGGGAAATAAACGAAAGATTGTTTGATATGAAGACGAAATAATTCAGCTACTGAATCATCTGAAGAAGCAAATTAGCCAATACTAATTTAGTATAAAGATATTCGAAAATAAAAAAAGGTTTCGAAAAGTATTTATAATAAAAGTACTTTATATTTCGACGTATAGGAATAAATAAATGGGGAATAGACGAAAGATTGTTTGATATAAGAAAACGAAATAATTCAGCTACTGAATCATCTGAAGAAGCAAATTAGCCAGTACTAATTTAGTATAAAGATGTTTGAAAATAACAAAAAGAAGCGAACAGTATTTTATAATAAAAGTACTTTATATTTCGATACAAAGCCACATCCTGTATTCACAATGGACGAACATCAGCGTGTTCCCTCAAAACCCGGCAAACAAAAGCGTTCCGAGCTCATACAACTTTTTAATTACCGAGCGGAAAACAATCGCGCCCTCGCTGCTCCCTTATCTCACGCCAACTCGTTAAACGCGCAGTGGGAGAAAGAGTATAGCGTTTAAGCGGGCGCTCAAACAGAATTATACGCGACGCGCCTCTCGCGATTCATTAGATTCGACAAACAGAGAAGGAAAAAAACACAGAGGAGTAAAGTTCTGTACGTTCGCGCGATGGAAAGCTTCTTACGGTAATAAGAGTCATTGCCAACCTAAAATCCCTCGCTTTGCTCCCCGCGGGGGACTCGCGACATTAATCCCACAGACACTAGCGAGTGAGCGAACGTCTTCCGACGCTCGCGCGGATTTACGTTCCGTGAGTACGTCGTCGTTTTCTTCTTTTTCTCTTTCTTTCTTTCTCTGTCCTGGGGGTCTTGTAGGTCAGCGTTCAAGTGGAGTCGAGGGTGGAGTGTCGCGAGAGTTCGAGGGGGCAGTTATGTTTTTAATGGAGGAATTGTAATTGAGACCTTTTATGAGGGCGAAGGTGGATTTTTATGGCTCGAGGATTGATTGCGAGAAGAAGGAGTACTTTAGTGTTATGAATATCTTTCATAGAGACACTTATTAGCGGTTTGTTGGTTTTTCTAAGAAGGAAGATGAAACATAAAAAGAAGTTAAACCATAAATAGTAACTTGTTTTTAATCTCATTTCTTAAATGAATAAGTCTTTTTTAAGTTTGCTTAATATTGGCCATTAGATATTATTGCTTTTATGCTTAACTGCTATTCTTTCTTCTCGTGAACATCCACAGTGAAGAAAACTTATCAAAAAGTGTATCATTTTTCATATTAACTACGACGTTAAACCTATGTAAAACAAACGAAGAAATGTCCTCCCCTAAGAAAAAACCCAAAGAAAAAAATGTTAAACCACCGTCGCACCTTATCCCTTTCCACTCCCCTAAAACAAAGAAAAGGCACGAGAGAGAACCTTCAGAAAAAGGCCAAAGAAACAAAAAGAAGAACTCGAGCGTAGGGATGAAGAACGGGGGGATGGCAATAAAAGAATACGGAGCAAGCGCGTGGCGTGGGGGGCGCCGAGGCGAAAGGAGGTAAAACGGAAGGAAAATAGAGAGCGCGGCAGAGAAAGATAGAAGGGAGGGCAAAACATTTCTGAACGCTCGCTACTCGCACGCCTGCATAAACCGTCACGCCACACGGGGCGCGCGCACGGCATTACGTAATTCCGCGACTTTATTTCTGCTTACGGCTCGTCTATTCCGCCTCTCCGGCCATTGATTCGCGCGCCCCTCGACGTCTTCATCGTTTCCAGTTGAAAGATGGATGAGTGGGTCGAGGTTTTACGTAGAGGGGATTAGAGAATTGGAGGACTGGATTCGCAAAGGGAAGAGTTGGCGAAGTTCTGTGGAATTATTATGACGAATAATTTAAGTATCGTTTAAAGTCGTATTTTCGAGTGATTTGAACGTAAATTACATAAATTTAGTATAAAACAACGTATTTATTGTTCCTTAAGATTGCAGAATTTTTAATTTTCCAGGTATTTTGTATATTTTTTTTATACATGACATTCGATACACGAAAATTCTGTAATAAATTTAACTTTCAACAAAAGATATCTGCAAAATCAGAACTCGATGTTCCATAGTGCACCGTCACCATTTCCGCCAACTTCAAATTTTCCAATTCTCCAAAAAGCTTCACATCAGAATCAGTTGTCAACTTCAACAGAAGAGCCACTTCCGTTACGCAGATAACACTCCTATCATCGAAAACCTGGCCCGCGGCGAAACTTTCTTCTCCCATGCAGACGTGATCGGAAAGGTATAAAAAGACGCGTCTGTTCATATCGAGATGCCATTTTTGAAAAATCTCGCAGAACGCGAGAAGTCGTAATTTAAAAAAATGCGCAGCCGGGTGCTATCGCTGCGATGGCCTTTTCACCCAACCAGACGTTTTTTAAGGCTGGGAAGTGAGTGCATGAACTCTCGTGGAAGGAGAGAGAGAGTACTCCTACTGGGGTAAAGTTTCAAACTGTCGTCGTCCGTGCATTTTAAGCGTCTTTCTAAACTAGTTTTTTCGCTCGCGATCTTTCGACGCTCTGGTTTTCGTCGAATGGGAATTATCGGAGAAGATGGGATGGCGAAAGTTGAGAGTGAGAGTGGGAGGGGGAACTAAAGGCACTGTTCGTGAGGGTGTCAAGGTTCTTATAGGCGATATTGATATAGTTCTATACAATTTTTAATTTCATAATTAGAGTTTATATTTTATGGCAATTATTTGCTACGACTATTATAGAACCGGAATTTGATAACTTTTTTAATAGTATAAAAAATATATAATCGTTTAGTATTTTTTATTATCTGTAGGTACATAATTAGTTCTATATGTATTTTGAGAAAATATTTTAATAACACCTAAATATGTATATTTAGAAGAAAAAAAAACTATAACTGAATAATGTCTAAAAATTGAATGTTTAAATTCAAGTGATCCACTCGTACACAAAAATTCCCAACCACTTAAGACCTAAACAACACGAGAAATTCATCGATTACATATATCCGACAGTTTCCATCAGCTATCGAGCCGCAGCAGCGCTCACAGTACCACCGACCCCCGTTCTTATACGGCATTCCGCTCAACATTTGAATAATCTTGCCTCCCCTTCCGAGGTGCACAGTCTTCTCTGCATATCAAACGCGTAACACAGCATTGCAAGCAGACGCGAGGCTGATAAACGGGAAAACCTTATCTGGAAAATTCCTGCATAATTTTTTCCGTGTTTCTTTCTCTCTTCCTTTTTCTTGTTGCCCCCCCCCCCCTCTTTCTTTAAAAATTATCTGTCCTGAACCGACCCCGGTATCAATGCACTACTCGGAATTCCATAGGGAGGATGGCGGACTTGTCGCGATTACGGGTCACCGCGGGAGCTTTATGAAAAATTCCTAACCCACGGTATTCGCGATACCTAGAGACGTATTTTTGTTTTTCTCGTTTGTTTGGGTTTTCCTGTCTGCCTCGTCTGCATTCTCTCTGTTTGCATTAACTGAGAAAAAAGTTCGGGGTT
The DNA here is from genome assembly GCA_030522905.1 of Torymus flavipes. Lineage (NCBI taxonomy): Eukaryota > Metazoa > Arthropoda > Insecta > Hymenoptera > Torymidae > Torymus > Torymus flavipes. Next base: position 16,312 of record JAPYZO010000436.1, on the reverse strand, counting down.
GATGGTCTATTAGCGAATCTGGAGGAAGACTGCAAGTGCAGTGGTTTATTATGAAAAGAAATTTCGAAAGGCTAATATTGTTGCAGCGGTGTATACGGGCGATCTGAAGTGTTTTCTTTGAAAAGAACGAACACGTTGAAGAAACAAACTCGTAAAAAAAAGGAAGAATTAGCAGTGCATTACCGTACATACTTCAATGTATTATTGACTGCGTACAGTTTAAAAAGTACGGGCGAAATAGGACAGAATTGAAATGGAAATCATACTGAGATATACAATAATAAATAATTTTAAATACAAAGTATTTGTATATTTTAATAAACATTGATAAAAGCTTGTTTTCAATAATCAAAGGTATACTGCAACTTTTTCTAGCACACGAGGATATTTATATTTTGTTACGGCGTTCTGGTACACGATTTATGATTTCGCCGCACGTATATGACTCTCAAATTACATTTGGCTTTTCTGTTCCTTTCCTTGAACTCCTAACTTTCGTATCCTCCACTCACTCCGAGATACTCTCTCGAGACTATCAGTCGCAGAAGTACGAATTTTATCGAATTTATCTACTTTCAAAAGTTTTTGCCGTATCATTTCATTTTTTTTTTCATTCAATTTTTTCCATTTTGTCCCAGGTAACTACTTTACGGCAATATATATTTTTCAAAAGGTCAACTTTCAGCTTCCAGGGATACTCCTTTGATACAGAAATATTTATTATTTATCTTTCAGATCCATCGATATTATGGTTTTAGAAAAAATATTAAATGTAAACGCTTATCTTTCTGATCATTAAAAAATATTTCGTTATTCTATTGAAAATATTCTTCATACTAAAGTTTTATCAGTAGATAAGATTTATCCAGCGAAATACCTAACTTTATCAAGCTTTAAAAGAATACAAACTTTTCTCCGACTTTCTTCACCACCCGTATTTAGCATTAAATCTCATTCCATTTTCTATCAGCAGATAAAATCAATTCACCCGAGCTGAAAATAAATTTACACAGCCACGCGGACATCACTCTTCTTTACATTCCAAATTCATCAACTGAAATTCTCCGAAATACACATTCGCAAAATCCTCTAATTCAACGGAACACCCGACAAAACTCGCATTACCCTCTCTCGTCCCGAAAAAAGAAGAAACCCTTCTCCCTCCTTGCGAATCTCCTCCCATAAAATCAGGCAGACGCGAAATTTATATTCCAAACAGTAGCGTGCGAGAAAATCTCTCGCAATTTCCTTTGAATAAGAGCAGCAGCAGCAGCTCGTCGCCTCCGCCTCGGCTTTTCTCGTTATACGCGCACGTAGCTCACACCTCAAAGGTCTTGGTAGCGTCGTCATCGTTATCCCCCGGCGACGTCGTCGTCGGGAGGCCATTCCGGGCGACGATAGCGCCGGCATCCGTCGCTTAGCGTCGTTTTCGTACTTCTTTCGCCGGCTGATCCCGCCGAGAGCTTATCGGCCGAGTGCAGCGTCAAAGCGAGATCTAAGAGCGACCCCCGGTTGGGTGTATATGACAGTCTTTTTAGTGGAGGATGGGGGCGAGATTTTTTGCTGCAATTTAGGAGGGATTCTGAGGAAGTGTCGGGGAAAATCGTGTAATGCGTTTAGCTATGTAGCGAGGTAAACATTTTAGAGCTTGCAAGTATGCATTTTTTAGCTGTGTGGTTGTAATGCCAAAAATACCAGATTTGTTGAAATGGTATTTTTTAAAGTACAGGAATCTTAATAAATATACTATTTTTCAAAAATATTTTATCATTACGTGAAACGTAGGACTGCACGATATAGCAAGATTAATCTTGATATTGTATTATCTTGTCTCAATATTTAAGACAATAATCGATACAATATTTATAAACAGTTTTCGATACAATATCAAGATTGTGGTATCAAGAATGTAAAGAATCTTGCCTTGTCTTGAAAATAACTTAACATTTTTTAATCGTAATAATTTATCAAAATAATCATAATTCAATAAACTTCGGCACTTGCTGACGGCCATCTACTAAGAGAGATTCGACTGATAAATGTTGGCGAAATAGTTGACGACGCACTATTATCCCCCCCCCCCCAAGCCGTCTTACTTAGGTACGTGAGGCTACAGGGAGAAGGTGCGCCACCCAGCGGCGGCCGAGTAACTGAACTGTGGTCGGCAGCAGATAGATGGCGAGAAAAATGAAATTTCAAATTTGGAATTTATTTATACTTGTGCCGAAATTTTATTGTTTTTGTATTAAACTTGATATATTTGAATATTATTTAATATTACATTACATTATTCTTGAAATTCAGTACCATTTATAAAACTTACTATTTTACATCTGCATGACCTTCCACTTCTAAGTGGACCTCTAATTTTTTAAATAATCGACTCGCTTTTTGTCGCATGTCTGCGTAACTCCAATATGATCAAGAATTTCAAGACAAGTGAATAATAAATACTCTTCATATTGACTGAAAAGACCAAGACAAGAGAGAAATTTTCAAAAATTTCCAAGAGCAAGACAATAATTATACAAGTATTGTATTGCCTCGTCCTCGTGCAGCCCTACACAAAAACCGTACGATATATCATTTAAAAAAACATTTGCCTTTGCTTAAATAAAAATGCTCGTCAACGAAAACTTTAATTTATTCAAATAACGAAAGCAAATAAAAAGTCATCCACATCAGGCGTGAAATTACGCTTCGCTCCCCGGCCGTAAATAAGCAAACAATTTGTTGGATTTACTTCTGCTATCGCGACATCCTTCCGTTCACCGCTACTGCCTGCGCCGTCGCATCCCTCCGCTTCGTGAACTCGCTTTTATATAGATACGCATCAGCGCGATGTTAAAGAGAGAAGGAGAGGGAGAAAAAAGGTGAAGCAGCAAGACAAAAAGGGAGAAAAACGAGAAATGACAAACGGGACAGGAAGTTACGAGCAATAAGGACGAGTTAAGGTTGGGATAACTTGTGAAACTACGGATGTAATATCTGAGGCAGCGGGACAATGGGTTAGAGAGCGAGAGCGAAAGAGAGGGGTAGAGAAAGAGCGTAGCGAGAAAAAGGACAATATTGTGGTAATAGAAAAATGAAAGGGGGGATGGAGCGGGGGAGACGCAGAAATAAAGAGGTATTGATTCATGTTGCGTGCTCGCTGCGACGTTAGAAAATAGAAATTCTCGCGCTGAGATGAAATTTTTACAGTTTACAAGGGTTTATTATTTGTTTCTTATTTTCCATGATATACGTTTAATAAGACGCATATTGCTCAAAAACTTCTATACAATATTTCATTTCGTTCAAGTTAAATCAAATAACGTCGAACTTAGAAGTATCGTACTTTTCATCGCAGACGCAAACGTACAGAGTCCTTTTTCTTAATAAAACCTTCTCTCGGCCACCTTTAAACAACCACAATCGAAAACTATAGCTACTCATCACCCTCTCGAACAATGTTCCTCTTTCCTCCCAGAAAACTCGCGTCTCCTTATACCCACGAAGAGCCAGGCGTTACACAGGTCGTGTCCTCATTACGCAGGCTCTCACAGCCGAGTTCGCCTCAAACGCTACGAGACAAATAAGCGGCCCCTTTGGAAGGGAGTAAAATGAGACGAGCCCATCCTAGCGTGTATATACGGACTCGAACTCGACTGTAGATTGAAAGCGAGAGAGGGCAAGAAAGATTAAGACAGAGAGAGAAGGAAGAGAGACTGAGAAAGGCCGGGAAGGATTCGATCAGCTTCCTCTGTCTCCCTCTCTCTGGCCCCGATATCGAGGCGCGCGCGCGCGTTCCATTGAAATGCCGCTGATAGTTTCCAAACTCGAAATAATCCACTTATTTCCGCCCCGAGCGAGCTGCTTCTTCTTCCTCTGTACTTTTTTCCTGAGCACTTAAGTGCGGCCTCTTATCCTTTCTTTCGCTTTCTCTCTCTTTGGTTATGAAAGTTTTCGCGAGTGTATCTCTTTAGTCACGGTGGCGGTATCATCAATTTTGCGCCGTCGAAGCGCGTGCCCGCGGATTTACAAGTATACGAGTAATACCGGCACGCAAATCGAGGTTTTATATCGAGTGGATTCGGTCGCGCGGAAATGTAAGGCGGAGGATTAATGGTTTCGCGGGAGCTCTGCGCGCACTTGGAACTGGAGTTTTATGGAGGGCGGTTGGCGATTGGTTTTCGGATATTTAAATATTTTGACGTGAATTACGAGAATAAAGTTTGGTTGCTGCTATGACAATAATTAACAATTCAACGATACTTTAAAGTTACATTTTTTACGATATATAGATCTATAGCTAGAAATATATACGAAACTTTCTCTAAAAGAATTAGAAATTTATAGAAATCTTTTTATAACAATATTTCCTTGACATAAAATTCAGTTGAATCAATAAAAATATCGTTTCCTATACACATACAAAATTATTGAATTCAAATTCCTCAATCCCAGAAACCCATAAAACATTTTTACGTCCCGTTCGCCATTCCATAAACCGAAGCCTCAAAATTACAACAGTGACGTCACACCAAAACAATCTTCCTCCACGATTGAAAACACATTTCACCTCCCTCCAAAAAAAAGAAGTTCGAATCGTTTTATCAGCCCACTTACCATAAATACCCGGACCCACGGCTCGACTCCCGCGACACGCACTGGAATCGCGCTTATTTTCCAAACGGTTTCCCCGGTCAAAACACCATTCATCAACGCGCCTCCTATGGTCCTTTTCCCGCTATTTAACCCTCGGAATTTCGCGCGCAGGTGCTCGATCGTGACGCTGTGCTTTCGGATCGAGCGGCGAAAAAAAAAGTTCGCGCACATCAATCAGCCGCGCGACGGCGAGGCTTTTTCGAGAACCGCGCGAGCTCGACGAATCATATAATTGCCGCCGCGGCGTTTATAGGCCGGATTATTATAGTGGGGTAGGGTACGAGAGAGCCTTTTTTCGCATGCAAATGGAGTTTTGAAAGCGTGCGAGGAAGTAGAAAGGTTCGAGCGTTAGGTATTGAAACACCTTTAATGCTGTGAATAATAATGGTTTTTTATTAACTGGAGGAGAAGTGCGCAATATATCTAAAGTAAAAAAGCTGCGCATTTAGATAAGTAGGATTCACGATGTCAGTCGTGCGGAAGTTTACCAATATTTTTTGCGCCTTTTACGCGCGTCTGACTAAACACGGAAGTTTCTACTTGCTCAACGATTTATGCTACTGTGAATAATAATATACAAATTTAATATTATTATGCGCATGAATAAATACATGATAATTATTGCGTCAATAAGATTAAATTTTATTCACAAATTTTCCAAGAAAATTGTACCATTCAATGTTTAATCCCTTTAATTATAACCATATATTTAAAACATTTCATACAAAAATCCAATCTTACCATATAATATTTTTCATTAATTTCTCCCATTCATTTCATTTCACCAACTTATAACTACACCGGCCGTTAACCTCTCGACCCCAGCCCTCAAAAAATTCCACTTCCACATCATCCTGCCAATGCACCCGTCACAAGACATCTCCACTCCCACCCCCTCTCTCTCTCTCCTCGTTCTCCGTATATATAATCTCCGCGGCGCGTCTTAATCGAATTCCGTAAAGGCGGGCGCGAGGCATCGATTCCGGCCCGCGGCGGAAAGCCGAATTATGCGAGATAATCGCCGCCGCTGGGATAATCTCGTTAGCAGAGGCTGCGTAACGCGCACGCGAGGGACTCGAATTTCTTCGGTAGCGCGTTATTAGGAGCCGTTGTAAGGTTTTGGTGGAGAGTTTTTTTTTTCGAGGGGTAGGTGGTAAGAGGAAGCAGGATAAAGGTACCGTAGGAAGTAGCATTGATATGTAGTCGATACATGGAGATTATAATTATAGATGTTATTAGAATAGTATTCGTCGTGTTTTGTTGATATAGAAAGAACTTTTCCAAAGAATATCACAATGCAAAAGATTTTATACATATTATATTACAGAATAAATCAGTATACTTCCACAAAATTTTGTATTTCTATATACCAACACTGAAATGTCATCATACACTACTACGAATTCTGCAATCCGACTGTAAACGGCACCTTTCTCCGCACCCATAAAATAAAATCTAACTTGAACAACTCAATTTCCAACTTCCCCCAAACACAATCGCACGCTCAACCGCCCTATAAACAACCTTTTTACCTACCAAAGAAGCAACCCCCGAACGTGGCACACCTCTGTTACTGCGAGTCAAATGTTGCGTTCGCTGATTCGCAAAAAGGGGAGATACGAAATTGCTTTTTCGCTCTTAAATTGTCGTGCGAGGGAATCATCTCTCGCTCACGGCCGGGACCGAGCGTAGATATGTGTGTGTGCACGCACGGGAGGATGGAAAGCAATTCTCGGCCTGTTTATTTCTTTTGGTATTCGCGAGTTTTCTTAGGCTTTGCTGGTCTTTTCTCTCTCTTTCTTGCGGCTTTGAAATTGCAATTTTAAGTTTTCCGCGGCACTGTTTGCTAAGGTTTATTATGCTAGCTCGTATGCTTTGTAGAAAAAAAAAAGTTTCAGTGGTCCTGTCAATTTCGTTATCTTCATGACCACAATTTTTTTTGCGTTTTATTTATTTATAAAAATTTAGGAAACTAAAGTATTTTTTGTAATTTTTTGTCGAACCGCACGCATACAATTTTCACGTAGTTTGTAAGTACACTATTTAATCCTCGATTTAATCTTATCGAAAATTAGCTCATAATATATAAAATACAACATCCACCGTTTATCCTACATAATAACAATTCAATTACATACATTATAATAACTGCTCTCACAGCAACTTTAGCCACAACCGCAGCCACCAATTAATCAATTAAAATTCACCCCAATAAATAAATCACCCAATTACTCGCCCCCACTCTTTATTACCCACTTCTCCCCCACTCCTCTTATACACATACACGCGTCCCCGAAACGGAACGGCTTATCAGATCGAAAGCTAAATTTCGTACGCTAATTACGCACCCGCGCGTGCGAGAGCAGGTATCACCCGTAAAATCTGGCACGACACGCCGCGATTAAGGAGCAACGCCGGCGCGGCTGCTCGCGAAACGGGGCTACGTGGACGTTGGTATATACGTTTTTACCGAGTGCACCGAGAGAGAAATAGAGAGAAACGTTAATGCGCGTATAATCGCAGTTGTCGTTGACGATCGTTTGAGATCCAGAGTAGGGAATTTCGTCTTTCTTTCTTGTAATGGGAGGTAAATTGTGATTGTAAAGTTGTATTGTATGAACCATTACGCCAAATAAATGTAGACGAGCTAAGTGTGTTAACAAACACGGTTTTTTCGTGGGAGAGTATAGCGCACTGGCATTGTTTTTATACTATAGTTGTATAAATATGAGGAATATAAGTTACGAAGTAGTAAAATAGAGTGAATTAACTTTTACAGGTCCCTGAATCCCACCGGCTTGAACGGTATGATTACCAAAGTTTTTATGTTTGAACTTTAACGCGCGTAGACGCGCGCCTTGGGATAAATCTTCCACACTATACAGAGACGTAAAATTAAATTAAAAAATTTACCCTCAGACCTACTATTCCCTAAATAAACAATTATACTCCTCTCCTATCATTAAAAACCCGTCAAGTCCATATACACGCACCAACTCACGTCAAAAAAATAACTCGCTTATACGGCCGTTATAACCCTCGACTCGGCAGCGCAGTCCTAATTTATCGCGCGTAACTCAACGGCTTCGGCCGGAAATTAAAAAAAAAATCTCATTCGTCCTGGAAATCCAGCTTCTTTCTCCAGTTCTCACGCAAAAGCAGATTGACTGCGTCTCTGCGCATGTATATATACATACACGCAGAAGTTTGCGCCACCGGCTTGTAAAGTTTTACGGCTACGACTTCCAAGTTCGATCCTAAAATGAAACGCAAGTTTAAGCGCGAGCCGAAGAATGTAGCTATTTTTCGAGGCCGTGAAAGGCGGGTTTACGGCCGCAGTCGTTAACGGGTGTGGGATGATTTTTTTTTTCTGGTAGAGGTGGCTTGGGCTTTATCAGTGGGGAATGCAGAAGTATTGATTGTAGGTGTGAAACGAGAGAGTCGGGGTTTGGATTTTCTGTTTTTAGAAAGGGAGTGGGGTAAAAAGAGTTTGTTAAATCCCTTCTCGGAAAAAAGTTTCGTTCAATGTAGTGAGGTAATTTAGTATTTGTTTGAACGCTCCAATTCTTTTGCGATTCTATCAAAATGTATTTAAGTTAACGACCTCGTGTCGTACAGATGACCTGCAACTACAATTTTCTCAAGATTAACGAAAATATGCTCCGAGTGTATTTCGGTGCAGGTGAACGACTCGAGGTATAGAGCCATAGTGGCGTGCCGCGAGGCTATTAACAAGCTTCCGAAGATACAGCGAACTTTCTGGGTCATCTCGGAGGCATTCTGTAAAATTGTTAAACGCTCGGAAAGCCGTAAATCATTTTCGGGGAAAATAATTTGCAATCGGGTATCGCGGAATTAATGCATTCCTATCCATTACGAGATTGAATGAAAAGCCAGATAGTGAGATTTTAATTAACATTGTCGCCGCTCATTTCATAAACGATTGGTGCGCCAATAATGAAATAGCTGTCCACGTTGATCAGTTTTATCATACAAATTATGCATCAAATTTAATTTTCATAAATTAGCGCAACAAAGCCAATTTGCATTCTCGCCAGGGATGATTTCGCTCTGTCAATTTTACGAATATTTCCTCTTAAATTGTCACTGTGCATTTTAATGTGTTTAAAATAAAAAAGAAAATTTTTTTTAAATAATATACATTCTAGGGCTGAGCGATATAGTAAAATTAATCTTGATATTGTATTGTCTTGCATCAATATTTAAGACAATAATCGATATAATATTTAAATACAGTTTTCGATATAATGGCAAGATTGTGGTATCAAGAATGTAAAGAATCTTGTCTTGTCTTGAAAATAAGTAATCATTTTCTAATCCTAATAATTTATCGAAATAATCATAATAACTATTTAAATAAAAACTATTATTTAACTCTCACACAAAGGCGCCTTTATTAACTCAATAAACTTCGGCAGTTGTTGATGACCAGCTACTAACGCTCTTATATCCCCTCGAGTCGGCTTACTCAGGTACGTGAAGCCACAGAGAGAGAGTGCGCCGCCTAGCGGCGGCGCGCGAACTGGACTGGCCGGTGGAACATATATGGTGGGAAAAAGCAAATTTCAAATTTGGCCTTTAATTATACTTGTGCCAAAATGTCTTGTTCTTATATTAAACCTAATGTATTTCTATATTAAATTATGTTCAGTTATATTATTCTTAAAATTCAGTAAATTTGTAACTTGAAATTTTCTTAAATTAAAGGACATTTTTAACAGTGAAGCATTTAGAAAGGTCTGAAATCCAAATACCAGAAAGAATCAATTATTTAAAAAACTCCTAACAGAAATAGTCGGGAGACGTGAAGTCCAGTCCAAGGCAAGTCAAAAATCTTCAAGAATTTACAAGAGCGAGATAATAATTACAGAAATATTGTATTGTCTTGCTCTCGTGTAGCCCTAATACTTTCAGATCAGTAAAAAAAATATACAAAATATACATGTAGAACAATATTTTTTTAGATATAAAACATACATTCCTGATTTTGAATAAAATACATCATACCTTTAAGCTTTTATAAAGCATTATAGACACTAATAATTTGTACAAAAAATAACGTTTTCCTCGAAAAACCACTACAAAGAAAACCAATCAAAAGCCCAAAACCAGTCACTCCGAAACAAACTCCCCCATCCAAACCACAACCAAAAACCATACCCCCTCCCCCACGTTTAACCACAAACCCACACACTCGCGCACACATCCAACCTCAATTATTGAAACGGCTATCGCGAGGCGGACAGATCTCGCGCTTGTATACATACCCACACACACGAGCTGTGGTATTCCTGTACCATCGGCTCTCATTAGTCTCGAGGCGTCGAAATGATTGACCCGTATATGTATAGCTGTGTAAGGGTAGGAGGAAGGGGGTCAAATGGTTATCGCGGTCCAGGTGTCGCGCCGATGCGAGGGTAATCCCGGTCACTGCCTGACATCGGTCAGCCTCCTTGTTAGAAGAGCGGGGGTGGGAGAGGTATAGATGACCGCTTGATTTAATACCGTAATAAGTGGAGTGCACTTGAGCGAGGTATGGAGGGCTGTTGAGTGATTTAGGTTGATAGTCTTGTGAAATTATACTTCATTTTTTTTAGATGGGCTGAGAATCGTGTTTGGTTATTGTTTACATTTTAATAATTACTTATTACGAGCACACGAAGCTTCCACATCTGAATAATTACATAAGCACAACTACTTTGTCATTCATTGCAGTATTAAGAATTAAAAATTCTATCACTCTCAATATAACAATTAATTGAACACGTTAATTAATATTGTAACATACAAAGCAATGAAATGCACATAACCGTATAATACCTTATTATCACACTTTAATTTATGGCGCCACATTCACTAGACGCTATTAATTTCGCCCACTCCCCATAAATTTTAATAAAATAAAAATTTCGCCCCCATCCACTACGCGCGCATTAAAGTGCGAACCGCAGCCCATTCGAATACTGTTACACCGCGCGCTCATCCGTGTAACGGCCTCGCCTTACACTTGATTAAACATAAAGCTTATTACCTACCCCTACAAGATGTCACAGATGTCGGCTTTACACTACCTAATCGAGCCGCTATATCTCGTTTCCCATTATTCTAATGATTCTCACTCGATTTTCTCTTGAATTTGGTCGTGAAGATGATGATTGGAAGGTTAATTAGTCGGCGGGTGTTTGTTCGATGGTGTTTCGAGAAGTTTTTGTGTCGGTGGATGAGGTGATTAATCCAGGTTTGCGATTATAGAGCATAATTGGCGTTCTGGTGGTTTAGCTCTGATCGTGAGCATAGAATCAAGGAGCGCGGGAGCGCTCCAAAGGCAAGTTATAGAAGAGCCTTAGGACGACCGCGCGATGATACACATTGAAATGGGTGCCCGAGAATTTGAAATATTTAGTATTACATTATATTTGCTTCTAATATTCATAAATAAATGAATTGTGTCTGTAAAAAATAATGATTGACTAGTAAGTTTCAATGACAATAAAATATTTTTTGAATGAAACTAAGAAAAGATTTCAGATTTTCTTTTCTACCAATAGTTATCAACTAACAAAGACACATACAATGATGTATCGTTCGTAAACACCACCAATATTAACCGTCTTTACCGGAACAATTATTCAACCGGTTTTTAGCAAACACGCCGTACGTGCGAATTTCGCCGACTGCGTGACACACATTTGCGCGTTCCGCAATCGCATCCGATAATTTGCTATCGATTTGATGAATGAATTCACGCAAGCAGCCAGCAATTATTTGCACCAATGACGCCAGCGAAGATAAAATCCGATGATTGCTCTTGCATTAGCATCCGTACAAAAAAAAGTTTGTTTTCTCTCGATGAGCCATTAACATCATAATTCGAAATGAAAAGTAATGGATTATCATTTTTGTAAAATAATTTGAATTGATTTTTCTGTTCCATCGATTTTTTCGATCGCGTGGTAACGGATATTTTTGGCGAAGTGTTGGGGAGAGAGGGTTCTCACAGATTACTCGAAATTATTGCGAAAATGATGTATCGCTATTTGACGAGAGTTTCATTGCATCTTTAGGAAATATTTTTCTTTGAAGATCTTTTCGATACATGAGAATTTGTTGTGATCAATAATTCTTTCTTGAGTCCTCGAGTGCCGAGTACTTACCTTTCTATATCAAACAATTTTCATTCTAATTTATATTCACAATTTAAACAAGAACTTAAGTTAAAAAAATACTTTTTATATCCTTGTTATTGTTGGCTAAAAATAAACAATATATCAAAATGAAGAAACAATGCCAACTACAGAAATACTTGGAACGTTCCTACACACATTTCTATCGACACATTACCAATCGACACACGATGCCGTCACGGATCTTCATCTTCGTTCTCACGAGCGAAACGAAAACAAGTTAACACGCAAATCCAAGCCAGACGCGCGATTGGATCTGATAGCGTTCGACGTTTGTGCGAACTGCGCAGGCGCAAAACAAAAAGCTTCCTGTCATCCGAGAGCTTTTCCGCCGTCTCCCTCGAGTTATATTCCTCAATACTGAAAACTCGTCGGATTTTTCTTTTATTGTTTTCACTTTTACAGTTATTCCGGTACCCGGTATATATACCGTGCTGCTTTTTTACGAGTCCGTAAAGTTCGATAGCGAGAGAAAGCTCGCCCCCATGGCGTGGTGCATCTCGGATTCCGGATTACTGCCAGGGAAAGATTGCGAAGAAAGTTCATAGCGTCTATTAATGTCTTTTTAATCTCGAATATTTTCCACTGAGCACTTCGTTTTTCTCGATTTCTCTCATTTCACGTAAAGTGTATAGGATTTCATCAGATTTTTTTCTATCTGCAGTAAGAAAATTGCTCAAAAGAAGAGTGGCTGTATAGTGTAATAGTTGTAGAAGAAGCTTTTTTTCTAAAAATCACAATAAAGTTACGATTTCGATTCTAACTATGGAAAATACAGTTGCAATCAATATCGCAAGTAAAATTTAACATAAGGTAGCAACACCTACATTATTTCATCAGTCTATATAGTTAAATTAAAATACATCTTACTGCATCTTCTACAAGCCGAAAAACTTCACTCGAATCACCTTTAAAAGAACTACACGCATTCAATTACCTCCTCGAGCTAATGAAACAAAAGACCACCGTCTAATTGAACGCATCAACCAATTAGACTCTGTTTCTCTCTCTTCCTCTCAGTTGGTCTAAAGACGCGGCCCGTCACGTTTCCTCCCTCTATTCCTTAATCAGCGCGCGCAGCCCCGGCGCTCGTTGTTTTGCTCTCCGTAAAACACGCCGTGTATACTCTCGTGAAAACTTTAATTAAAGGCACGCGGGGGCGGCAAAAAACTACTGCGCCTGCGCGCCGGGTTTTTTACGCTACGAATTAAAAACGGACGAATTTCGACGGCTGCCGAGTTTTAACTGCCGTTGTTACACGGTACGGAGATTTCTGACTGACGGGGCTCGGTGGAGGTCGTTGATTTCGATGGGTGGATCAGAACTGGCGAGAGATGGGTATTGAAAAATTGTGTTTCGGAAAAGGGAATCATATCTGGCACCGTTGAAAATATTGTCGAGAAGTATTAATAATTCAATTTTGATGTGTAATAATTAAATGTTATGTTTGTTTTTTTTTAAGATTTTATTATATGCATGTCATGTACGATTATTTATGAGCGGATTGTTTTATAATTGAAATTATGATTTTCGAAATGTAACAAAGTGATTTATCATTTGTAATTAGAACTCGCTGCATTAAAATTCCATCTGATTTATGAAACGAATGAAAAAATAGCAGGCACATATTTTTCCCGTAAAAATAAAAATGATTTTAATTAAAGTCTCTTATGGGCCTTCGATATGCATAAATGTGCTTCAATATTAATGATATTACGAACACAGATGCGTACATACTCTTTAAAACTCTGTATTAATTTCAATCTTAGGATAAGTATTTAGTCAACAATTGATCAACTCTCGCGTTTCTTCATTTATTGCATCTACGTACTATGAAAGAATCTTCTTGTACAAAGCCATAAATCAGCCGAAATACAGTTTCACCACTCAACCAGCAACAACAACCCTAACGGCAATCTTTCATCCACTTCTCCTCCAAAACTCCTCACCTATAACCAATCCACGCGTCCGCAGGTCTCGATCTTTCGCGCGCTATCGGGAACGCCGCGAGTGCGAGTACGTCTCGTTAGGTGCGCGCGAACGAGACTTTAGTGCTGTATCGATCAGAGTCAGCCGGAAGGGCGGGGTGGTGGCTGTTGTTGTCGCTGCTTATTCGGTTCCTCGAGAGAGAGCGACGCGACGTTTCGCTGCCTCGTAAACCAACGTGACGGCTGCAGCTTTCGCGCTTTCTCGGATGGCTGGAGAAGCAAAAGCGTATAGTGGAAATATGTAGGAGGGTTGGAGTGGTAATGAGGATTGAGGAGGATTAGAGGTTTTGCGAAGAGATTGTTTTGGGGTCTGCAATGGGACGCATTCGTTAACATAAGGACCTCATTTGATTACAATGTTTACATTTTTCATTGATGAAAATGATCGATTAATTTTATTTTTACTAATTACTGTTATGAACATTGGAACGAAATCTTGAATTATATTGAAAGATTCGTAATTTGTAAAGGTTTCGTATAAAGATGAACAAGAAAATGTGAAATAAAATATAATATTCTTTTTCATCAAGAATACAATGAAATTAAAATACGCTAATAAAATACTCAAAAGCCACATATAACTTCTGATACAACTTTCGCATTCCAACAATAAAATACTATATAATTTTCTCTACTTTTCTCCAAAGACTTTCCTCTTTCCGCTCCAACCTACCAATGACTCACCGCATCTCAGGGCCCCGAAAAACAAACCTCCAAACACACTCCTCACACACGTGTCTCCGTCGCTGTCGAAAATCCTTCCTCTCATCTCGTCCCTCCTTCCTATACCAATTTGCGCAACTTTCCCACCCGCTGGGAAACCCGAACGCACAAAGCAAGCGAGCGAGCGCAAAAAGGGGAAGCTAGCGCGTTATACCGATCAAAAACTTCCCGGTCGCGCATCAGTCAGCTGGAGGTAAGGCGATCTCTTCCCCTCGTTCTCTCGCGAGATGCCACCAGAGGGGGATGATGGCAAAAAAGGCACATTAGCGCTCGCGAGGCAAAAAGGAAGGAGGCGGCGCGGGGCCGAGAGATTGATGGTGACGCCGCGCGCGGCCGCCAGACTCGATCACACGAGCGTTGCCAATGCTCTCGGTCATTAGACACCCGATATCCCCCGCACCAGCCTTGTCAGCGCGAGTATTTCAACCGAAGAAGAAGCCTCTCGCCGCGGTGTATGAGTCTTCGAGTTACGAGGTAACGGGATACGTTTCTTTTTTCCTCTCTCTTTCTCCCTACGGGAAAACGATGATTCCTCTTCGTCTGCAGGACGCCGTTGTCCCTAACGGCCGCGCGCTGTGTGCAGCAACGTCGACAATGGCCCCGGCTGTAATGGAGCATTCGCCAAAGTTCCGTGAGCCGCATTCAGCGCGGAGGGCCGGTTGTTAGGCAAATGCTGCTGCTGCTGCTGCTGCCGCGGGGGGTCGAGGATATGGCGATTGCGATGACTGAATGCCTACTGGCGATCCGAGCGGAGCTGATAGGACTGTTCTTCGAGTGCTCGAGAGGTGAGGTGAATGATGAATTAGCGATGAAAAGGGGTGATTGAACAATTTGAGGTTGGTACAGAGTGGGGTTTATTCGGGTGTTAAGGGATTTAAGAGGGAATAGGATTTTATGCACAATTGTAGCTTTTAGTTTTCGTTTTCGTACATTTGTAGGAATTTATGATGTAATTGATTACCGGCTAAAAACTAAGGCTCATCCCTGTATTAAAAAATTCAATTAGAAAATAAGTTTTATATAAGATTCACGGGGGTCATCCGCTACGAGGATTATAATTAGCTTGAGCCGATTACAATGTCACCTCCGTTTAAGCAGATGCGCATTTAAAATTCATGAAGCCTCTGACTCGGCGAGCAATTTGAGACTTTAAACGAGAATCTATGGGACGACCGCGTTATCTCAATCTCGCAAGTCATTCGTAGATGTGGGAAAATCATTTCGGCTAGCTATGGCGAAGCAAGTTTAATTACTTCGTAAAAGTGAAGATTGAGTTTTAACCGTGTGATTGCACTGGAACGTACGTCGCCGGAAACAGATTAAGAAGTTTTACGGAGCTAAATTAGTTTCCAAAGGATGTAAGGCAAATTAACATAAATATTATAGTTTTTTCTTTCATAAGTATCTTCTGTAAAGAGGTTGAAAGCTGAAGAATGTCGTTCTAATAGTCATATAAATTGATAGCGTTGAATATACTATTTCCAAGATTTTTCAATTAATATTTTTTAGTTGAAGTTTACCTCTGTCATAAGATAGACGAAGATGAAGAAAAACAAACTAAACTTCCTCATTAAAAAGTTATGAGAACCAACTTTCTTTTTCTTTACCAACCCAAACAAACATCACGCGCTACGTTTGCGCCAAATATTGTCACCCGCTCACAGTAACACACAAACTCGGACACAGATCGACACATTAACGCGAACGACAACTTAGCACGGCATTCGTTATGCAAAGTGGCAATCGTTT
>JAPYZO010000435.1:0-92484 GCA_030522905.1 Torymus flavipes | reverse complement strand
CTCTCTCTCTCTCTCTCTCTATTTTTCTCTCTCTCACTCTCTCGTTTCTCGATCGACTGAAAGAGAGGGTGAGAAGAGATATTTTAGTTATCTGAAATGAGCGGGAGTCGAAGAAGACGAACGAAAGAGAGAAAGAGAGAGAGAGAGAGAGAGAGAGAGTTTCTTTGTCTTGCCACGACGGTAATTCGATTGAAGCTATTCTTTCAACTGATTGAAGAAAATGAATCGTTAAAGGCCGTCGTGCTCCTGATGGACGCGATCTTTTTCCGCCTCTCTCTCTCTCTCTCTCTCTCTCTCTCTCTCTCTCTTCCTCGTCATTTGGAACAGTTGAGATACTGCGAATCTCTATCCTTCTCAGTTCTCCTTGATTATCTTAATCTTCGTTGTGGTAGTGGGATCTTAAGTAAATTACAATTATAATTGCAATAGCGTGGTGAGATAATATTTATAACAAGAGCAGTTTGGGAATTCAAGTGATAAATCGGGTAAGTTTGAGAAGTGAATGTTTAACTTAATTTCTTGCTTTATTAATAGTACAAATTCCTAATAAGGCATTACAATAAATGTACCGATATTTTGATAACATCTTATTATATAATTGCATTCTAGTATGGGTGTATAACTGGATGGAATCAATTGAAACAGCTACGTACTGACATCTCTTTCAGAACAACTCAATGCCGTCTCCGTACGAAACAATCGAAATAGCCGATCTCACAGGAATAAATGACTCTCATTACCCGCGGCAAACGAAGATTGAACGAGCCCGACGTGAATCAATCGCCGCACTAAACCCGTCTCAGCCATTTTCTCCTTAAAACTCCTTCTCCCCGTTCAGCCACCGCCACCACGCGGCATTTGTATGAATTAGCGCGAGCTCGTGTCCCCGAAGGGGTTGTCCTCTCTCTTCTCTCCACCTCCGCCATGCGTCTTACGGTCTGCGCGACGACTGTCCGGAATAATCAAGACTAACAGCTCCTGATCCTTGCAGCTCGCTTATACGCGCAAGGGAGGGGTCTATCAAGATTTATGTCACAATAACGTCACGGCGATGGCGTGCATGTGGTTGTGTTGTTTCTCTTTTTAGTCGCAACACGGAGCGTCGATCGGCAGCAGGAGATAGGAGCTTTCAGTTATGGAAATGTCAGACCACGGGACAGTTGTAGTCTAGGAATACGAGCTGGGGTGCGCAAGCGACGTTGTATTTATTGGGGAGAGAGGCGTTTATTTATGGAGCTTGCGCCCTGCCCGTCGTAACATCTTGTCTCCGCATGGCCGTTTATATGGAGATGGGTAAATGTCAACGGCGATTGAAGTGTAGCAATGGAGGAACGCGTGGCTCCGAAAAGCTTTGTAAAAGCAGAAACAGAAGTAATACGCAAGTGTAGACATACAATTTCATTCTCCCTCTCATCCTCCTCCTCCTATGCTAAAACCATAACCTGCCGACAATTAAGCTACGCATTACTCATCCAAAAACACAATTTCGCAATTCTATTACCCCGGGAGCTCGCCCCCTCCTCGCCCTCGTAATTATATTTCCTGCGCCTTTGTGCGCGCTCGCTCGCTCAGCCACACATACACATAGCTCTTCGGGCGCGTGAGGCAGGAAGAATCCGGGGAACGCGGAGCAGCAATCAGGACCGATTGTCGCAAGTGAGTGTTTGCCCTGTTGCGCGCAGCCGCCACGCGTAGGCATTGTCGCAATTGATTAGATCGACGGAGCGATTCTTGCCGAGTGTAAGGCACGTGCGAGACTCGTGCATTAGATAATGCGTTAGGAAATGCGGAGCGATGGAGTAATTAATTATGGCTATGGTGTGGTAGTATTTTAATAGCTGCCGATAAAATCAGTAATAGAGAAAGTAAAAGTAACGCTACGTACAGTTTTAACATTAGCAACGAAAAAGTAAGTTTACTATTCTTAGAAGCACAGGCCTTCAAGTGCAACCACATCGTCACCTCTGCTCCTTCCGTAACTGTCGCCGGTGCGAAAAACACTTCCCACCAGATGCCTCCACCTCTATACTACCTCCTCCACCTCCTTCGCCTTCCACCTCCTTGTAAATAGAAACATCTGTCGGGGATTTTGGGGGGCTAGCGACGCGATTTCGCCCTTCCGCGCGCGCGCGCGCGCGCGCGGGGCAAGTTTCGCGCGGCAGCCCTAATCCGCGGCCGGAGTTAATGCCCGGCCCCGAGGACTTCGATGTGCTCTCGAGAGCAGAGTGCGAGAGGGGAAGGGGGAGTTGTTGGTGATAGCTGTGTACGAGTGTAGCGGAGTGCTGGAATGTTGCGATTTTTCGGGGTTCGCGGAGAGAGGAGGAAAGGTGGAATTTTTGTGTTTACGCGATTAACTCATTTGCTGTTTTCTTCAATCGTCTCTCATACACATCAATATTTAATTAATAAATGAAATGGCCTTCATTATTTTATAATGGTTACACCTATTAATTATAAACTTATAATAAAGAAAGAAAATCTATTTCTAGTTATAACGTTTGACATTACAGAAAAAACGAAGAGAGAATAAATGCAGCGAAATCTTAAAAAAATAAGGGTGGGAAAGAACAAATGAATATATCAATGTCTTGTCAGCCAGTGTTTTGTTCAAACATTGAAAATTTGATGTATGAATTATTGACTCTAGAAAAGCTAGTTGTATACTCTTTATTTTACAACTTTATTGAATTTTGCATGAACATCTTGTATTTCCTCATTTCCAAACATACTCTACCATTCAAAATTCTCTTAAATCTCTTAAATACAAGGCATATTACACGTATTAGTTCAATAATTAACCATTCGTTCTTCTGTCTCTTTTCCCTCACTTCCACCATCATTGCGTTTGCTGCTTTTTCGCCCCGTGACTCGAATAAATATTTCAGAGCCACGTCGGGGAGAGAAAAACTCGGTGCAACGGAAAGAAAGAGAGAATATTCCACGGAAGGAAAAAACGAGCTTCGGGAGAGTGAGGCGCAAGGAAAGGAAAGCATAAGTCTCTCCTCATCTCTGCGCTCCCAGGGGACTCGCAGTTATTAGCTTCCGCTCGTCTCTCTCCTCCTCCGATATTCCAGTGAGAGTAGGATGAGGAGGATGGAAGGAGAAATCGGCGAGAGCAGTTTTACTCTGCGAGAATCTACATAGGTAGGCAGAGGTCAACGGGTAGGAGTATGATGAATAAAGCGTCTATCGATGGCGACGTCTGGCGGCTGAAGAGTACGAGTGTTTGTGGAGTAACGTTAATTTTCCGAAAAATAGCGCCTTGCACAGGAGGATGTTTTGATTCAGATAAAAGAATCAGTTGAATGATAAAACGCCTTTAAAGTGATATTGACAAGTCGAGGAAAATGTAAACAAACAAGCATAGGCGTTGTACATACATATTGCACTCGGGAGCAATGAGGTGAGTAGTCAATAGCCTACTTCACTTCCTGTGTGCATAATATACTATTACCTTCTACAATCTATCATTCACTTTATCCAAAAATATTAAAATCTACAAAAGTAACTGTTAATCTAAACATCAGTCGACCCCGTAACGATCGCAGTCCCAAACTGTGAGCGGAGGAAACGGAAAAAGCGAAAGGAAGGGGGGATGTCGGCCGTAAAGGCACGCGCACTTAGCAATTGCACTTTTAGCAAGAGGAGGCCGATCGTAAAACGCCCCCGAGCTGGTGTCCCTTAGCACACAAACCTTCCTGCTTCTTCCTCCCCCCCTCCTCCCTTTCCACCCGAATGATCGATTGCGGCGGAGGGAGAAGGGGAGAGCGCCTTATTGCAATGGAAAAGGAAAAATAAGGAGAGAGAATTACGGAAGAATTTTTGGAGGCTGAGGTGCAAGGAGGATCGATGGCGCGATGAGAGTGATTGGTTGATTTTAGGGTTAGGAAGGATAGAGGTAAGGTGATGTAATGATGGGATTATTTGAATTCTTGAAAAGGTGTATTATTTTTAGATATTTTTTGTCGAATTTATATAATATGATTTTAATGTTTAGTTATGTCCAAGAAAAAAATAAAAATTTCTGCCAATAATGCATTTTTTTATCGCATGTGAAACTTTTTAATCCATATCAAGAAAAATAAATCAATTGAAGTGCTGTTTTCCCGGAAATACTCGACTTTTCCCTTTTTCCATTTTACACTGATTTTTAACAAACGATTCCCGCATTAATCACTGTTTACCATTCTCCCCCGCCCCCACATTCGGGCAATATATTATATTCGTTCGATTTCGCGTGATTAAATCGCAGACCGATAATTAATTCGAACACGCCGAGCTTCCTGCGCGCTGTGGCTGGGCTGTGCATTTTCGGCACAACGCGAAAAGTCCATATCTCTGTAATCGAGTCCGCGGGTAAATAAAGAAGCGCATGGGGCTCGGGCGCGCGGTATTAATATTATACGCGATCCATGGCCTTCTTTGCTCTGCAAACACGACACGTGCGTGATATTACACGCGTGTGTGTGTGTGTGTGTGTGTGTGTGTGTGTGTGTGTGTGTGTGTGTGTGTGTGTGTGTGTGTGTGTGTGTGTGTGTGTGTGTGTGTGTGTGTTTGTCGAGCGGCTGGCGTTCATACATTATTATTATGCCCAGGCGCTGATTAAACGTCCGGTATAAGTGGAATTCGATACCGCGAATTTTTGAGGTGACGAAACTGCCGTCTGAGCGGAAAGTAATGATTTGTGCGCGAGTTGAAATGTGCGGTTTTTAGAGTGTATATTTAGGTTGTGTCGAAATAAGCAATGATATCGAAGTAGTCGTAAAAGCTCGATATCCAGGGGCATTCGGGCGAAATAAAATAAAAACGGAATGAAACATAACGTAGCGAGATTTTATTACTTTTCACTTCGTATTGATTTACCATCATGTGTTGCCTCGGATATTTCAAATTTTAGCGAATGGTATTTGCTTAAACATTATTTTATATAATATCATAGAAACCGTTAAAATATTCATATAAAACTTTTACGTCTACGCAACGTACTGCAGAGATTTATATATTTGGCTAACTTTGTAAAACGAATGAATTCTTAATTTTACAGCATGATAAAATACTACGAAATCGTTTTTAATTTTGAATAAAAATTCCCAAGCGATTGGACTTTTTAATGTGTCCCGAGCAGTAGTGTATTTACATTTTTAAAATATTTTAAACAACATATTTTACCACCGTGCATACCTCATATGCACACATATTATGAAATTATTATTATTATTATCGAATTTATTACATAATTAACAAAATGCAGGTTTTATGAATTCGTTATAAACGTGCGTAATTAGCGCTTAATTAATACACACGCGCATTTCGGTAACAACAAAATTATTTCACGGATGAATAAATAATTCATTACATCCATAATTTCGATTATTTCGGGCAAACGCTCTTTGCGCGATACATACTTTTCCGACATGCCGAAAATTTTGAAATGCGCGCATATCGTCGACAGCCGCGATCGGACATATTAAAATAGACGAAACTGGAGATGAGAAATCATTGTGAGCGGGGCGCCGATGCGCAAACGCGAAAAAGTCATTATGTGCTCGCTCGGGAAATTTATGT
The DNA here is from genome assembly GCA_030522905.1 of Torymus flavipes. Classification (NCBI taxonomy): domain Eukaryota; kingdom Metazoa; phylum Arthropoda; class Insecta; order Hymenoptera; family Torymidae; genus Torymus; species Torymus flavipes. The sequence goes on along the minus strand of JAPYZO010000435.1, from coordinate 86,919 downwards.
GCACAAAAAATGGAATGCGAGTGACGCGGTAATGCTCGGTCGGATGATTAAAGCCTCTTCTGCCAGTTTATTTTCAGATTGCAAATATTTTGGTAATCTAAAAATGCGATCCACGATTTTTTATATTAGATATACATATATTATATGTTTAATATTCTATTTATATTTCATGATCGTCTTGTTTAACCAAACACTCGCCTATTTCACTTTATCCGAATGTTAATTTACGCTGTTCGACGATCAGTCAAATCCCTCCTGAACAATCCATTTATTACCGCAACGTTCGCGGAATACCCGATAATTCTCCTACCCTAAAAATATTCCTTCACCACAAGTTTTTTCCCGGTACACTCGCGTGTATAACTCGCGGGTCTCTGATTCTCAAGAACCCTTTTCGCCAGATCTTCGAATCCATCTTCCTCTCGCAAAACTTTTTCTAGAGTGGTACATAGCCGTGACTTGCAGTAGCCGACCCTTCCAGTGTTTACACACACGTATAAATATAAACACGTGTTGAAAGCGATCGATTTTTACTATGAATTGGAGGTAGTGGTGAAGATGGAGCTAGAGCCGAGATGAGTTTCCGCGGGAATAAGAGTATAGAGATTCAAGTCCATGGATTCTTGGACGCACGGCAAGGGGAGGAGCGGATAGTTTTATTTGGCTATTGCTCGTTTTGGAAACTCAATCTTGCGTAGACATTTTGCGGTTGGAGTTAGCGAAGCGATTAAGAAACCGAATTTAATCACGGCGAACAGCAAAAAACCCTTCATGTACCATCACCGCCACCAACGTCGCCGTTCAATTTCCCAAAAGTGAAAAAGGATTGACTCCCCGATCGAGCTTCCTTTCGAAAATCGAAAACACTCGCTCCTTCCTATAAAACAATCCGATTTTTGGTGGAGGCAGAGAACAAGAGAAAGAGAGAGGAGGGACCAAAAAACTCTGATTCAACTCTCTCTCTCTCTCTCTCTCTCTCTCTCTTTCCCTTCGTTCTCGTAAACTGCACACAAGCGCACGCGTGGGCGAGTGAAAAGAAAAGCTCGCCGCCGAAATTACGCCTGGCGGAAGAATGACCGTAGGAACGGGGGGGAATGTCATTCGGGGCCGAACGACGGGCAATGACTATGAAATCGAATGGTCCCCAACTTCCCTCCCTCCTCCCCACCAACTTCGTCGCTCTGTGCAGCAGGAAAGTTCAGATACTTTATATTTTTCCTTGTTACGCTTTCGCTAGGAAGGGGACAATTTTTTTCGGTTCACTTGCGCCGAGTTGCTCGCTCGTGGTATATGTGTATGAGAGCAGCGGAAGTCAGAAATTTAGTTGGGCAAATAATTTGGAGTCTTTCGTTTCGAGTCGTTCTTGGGTACTTTTTTGCTTAAGAGAAACGCGCCACGAGAGTCGGACTTTGTGCTGGTTTATTCGTACATTTTTGGAATTTTCCGAAAAGTACCAAGCTTAAGTGTGCCAAGCAGGAAGTTGAGAATGAGTAATGATGTTTTAAATATTTGCATCTTGGTTGTATTATTGTTTACATTTTGTCGACATGAATATGAAAACATGTTATTTCAAAAAATAAATATCTTGTAAATCACGGTATCTGCATGCTTTTAAGCCGTAAAATAAAAAAGGAAAGAAACAAAATTCCAATACGTACTTTAGTTGTAATGCAAGCGGAAATAACATGAAGGTAATTTTGAACGCATTTATCTTATTCTTGCATACGATTCGTTCGTAGTAGCAATACAAGCCGATATCTCAATTCTATTCTTCCATCAGATATATTTTTTTATCCAATAACAAATAACCTCCCACGACGTCTCGTCCACTCGACCGCGCCGCGAATTTGTTTACCATCCACTCCCAAGTTCGTTGGCCACCCTCGGCAAAGGTCACCCGCCACCGCTACTTCCTTCCCGCATAATCAAGGAATCTCCGGGCCCGCGCGTAATCGGCGCAAATATGCGCGCGCCCAGGAATTCGCACACCCCCCCTTCTCTGTCGAATTTGATTTGCAAATACGTTCGTCCAGCACTTCCTCCCGCGGGGCTGAAGAAGCAGCAGCAGCAGCAGCAGCCAGAGGTTTGTATCTTAGACGCTCGCTATCTGGCAAGCGCGCACATACATATGTATACGAGCGGCTGCTGCTGCAGCAGGAGGATGGATTCGGGTATAGAGGCAAGCTTATTACGGGAGGGGCGAGGGTGGAGGATGTCTGGCAGGAAGTATCGTCTTAGGCTTAAAGTGCGAAGTGCAGAAAGATATGGTTAAAGGAGCAGTGAAAGAGGTTTGCGTGTGAGCCATCTTTAAAAAATTCTTAAGGCCAAATGCTTTATTTATTTCTGTGTCCATATCTTGATAATTTCAGTCTGTGTTCGGAGAACAACTCATCCCTTCAAACCCACAACTTTCAAATGAACTTGGAAGAAGTCCCGGCAGAGGCAGGTTTTTGTCCAAGGCCTCTCTCCGGCTTTGGCAAACAAAAAGTTAACGAGAAACATACGCTGCAAAGGTAAACAGAACCCTCATCCTCACGTTTGATTCCACTCTCGATTTCCACTTCAAAGAAGCTCCTCGTCGCCACCGCGAAAGAGAGCAAATCGCCCTTCCCCCGTTCCTACTTCCACCTCTACACGTCCATCCTGCGGGATATAAGGAAGGCCAACACACTCTCTATCTCTTTCTCTCTGCCTCGCGAGGACATGAATTTTAATCTAGCCCACCTCCCTGCGTAACGAGCGGCCCAAGTTTTTTGACGAAAAATTAAAAGTTCCGAGCTCGCTCCTAATGCTTCCCCTAAAGTAATTACGGCGACAAGGAGAGAGAAAATCGAAGCGACTAAAGTGATAAGAGTCGGGGTGGGGCAGGGGGAAGGTTTGTTTAGAACAGTTACTCGGAGCGGGGGGACACGACGACGACGCCGGGGAAGTCGTTCGATTTTTACGAGGGATTGGCTTTTTAACCTTTTTCTCGGTCTCGCTCGGCTCGGCATCGACCTCAGCTGCTTTTTATCCTCTGTAAACCGGGGAATTTAGGTGATTGGAAAGCCAGCCCGCGACTGTTGTACTTCCCCTCCTCCTTAGCCCATCTTGTGTTTCTTTTAATGATTACCGGCGATATTTTCGTTGTTTCGTACGGAATCGATTACGGTCATTTGTTTTATTAGCCGCTGTTGTATCCGATTAATAGCAAGGTTTTCATTCGAAATTCTAGAATATATGGAATATAGTAATGAGCATACTGGAAGAAGTTTGGGGTTAGCATCCCGGTAAGACCTTAATTCCGTCATTTGGCAACGGAAATCAGCAGCAGTATACATACATACATGCACGAAAATTCGTTTAAAAATCGGAGAAAAGTTTGAATTTATGCTACCTTATTTGTTTTCGTAAGAACATGTAAATGCAGCGATGGGGTTTAAACGCGCAAAATGGGTCAGAATTTGAAATGGAAATTTAAAAAACTTCGAGCCTCACGTAAACTCGTTGTTAGTTAAAATTCACTTCGTTACTTAGTGAATCGTGTAGTACCGCCGCGAGTATGAAGACCAACATTGCCGACCCACTGTTTGCCGTGTTAAATTTAAATGAATATCGAATTAAAAATATTCAATAACTAAGATTGCTGTTTGAAAGGGAAGGTTGACCTGAATTTAATATTTTAATATAAGTTACATCAGTATTGCATAAATTTATATCGCATGAAGATATGATTATTACTGTAGCGTACTTTCAAATATTTTCATTCTTTTTAATAAGAATCTCAAAATTTGATTAAAAATCATGTCTTTACTTTTTCATTTCCAAGAATATAAAATATGAAATTAAAAAGTTGTGATTTGAGAGCGATTGTAAACAGACACTTTTTTAACAGTCAAAAAGCTTAACGTTATAGAATGTCATTAAATGTCAGTATCGTAAAGTAAGCATTGTGAAGAATAAATTTGATATAAAAAAATACGAAACAAGTTTAATATATAAAAATTTTATGTGGCATGAGCTTTGAAAATCAACTGAGCCAATTGTCGGGCAAATAAATTAAATTTTAACTCAATATTTAAAGTAAAGCAAACCGGGTAAGTAAATTACGCTATCTGCGCAGTTTATCGACACAAGCGCGCGTGCATCTCCGTGAACTCGGAAAATGCATTTATAAGCTTTTTTCGCGTTCGACCGGAACAATGACCTTTGATATTTTACGGGCGACGAAGGGTGGGATGCGGCAAACTGCGTTATAACGTTCATACGGCGCTGTTAATGGTGTTACCGTGTTTTTTCAAAACACAATCGCGAGAATGAAAGAAGCAAAGTCGATGAAACGCTTCCGATATTGAAGGGGAATTTTTTGTTTTTTGTCAATCATATAAAAAAACATTATTAATAACGTTTAATAGAAGCACAAGCAAGAGTTTGCGAATAATTCAATAATGCTGAGCACAAGTACAAAAATTACCGAAGAAAATTCGTCGGGGGCCGACAAAAGAATACCAACGAACTCAGAGGAGGTGAGGATGTATAAAAAAATCATCTCTCAGTACCTTGCGAAAAGAGCGCAAAAAACCAAACGAGATCTCTCTCTCACTCTCTCTCTCTCTTGCTTTCGGTAAAAAGGAAAAGAAAATATCGCGACGTAAAAGACTTTTGATGTCGGCGGGGGTGCGCAATCGAGAGAGAGAGAGAAAACAGCAGAAAAGAGGCTGTGCGAACGCGAGAGCTACTGGGAGGGGGGGGGGGAATTTGCAAGCCAGATTGAAATTTTGAATTTTAAATTCCTCCCGCTACGTCGCGGTGCTGCGCGGACTTAAAAAGTGGAAAGAAGACCCGAGAGATAGGAGAGGAAAGAGAAAGAGAGAGAAAGATGTAGCAAGAGAAGGAGAGATATCTTCTAGCTCACTCGCTAATTGCCAGATAATTTTGTGCGCGAAATGAGCTTGTCGTGCCAGCGATTATTCGTTTCGTTGCGGAGGCGAGCGTTTTTCAATTTCGCCCGAGATTGATGCGATTTCATGAGCAGGAAGAGTTTGTTTTTAAGGTTATTAGCCGGTGTGGTGGCGACGGATTCAGAGGATTATTAGGGGTTAGTTGAGGTTGTTAGTATGCATAAATTGGCAAGTAGAAAGTTGCGGGGGTTATGAAGGCTATTTTTATTGGCATTTACTTGATTAAAATTTCGCAGTCCTATATTATAAGATTTTTTTTATATTTTATTGTTAGTTCTGCAAATTTATTGCCGTGACCAGTTCCTGCAAACTTCAATGAAAATAGAAAGATACTTTTCTAAATAAAAAATCAAAGAAGCAAGGAGAAAATTGAAAGGAAAATATTCTGATAAAAATAAGGGGTAGAAAATAATAAATAGCAAGCAAAAGTAATAGTGACTCTAATTGGCCTATTTTCATTTGATGCTTTGTTACGCAAGCATTTCCTTTGCGTGAATGAAGGTGAAAGAGGAAACTGTACGCGCAAACCTGACCGCGCAATAAGCGACAATTTTCACGTCTCTCTTCATTCAGGTCATATTTTGTTTCGTACCTTTCCTCTAATGGTTGTATTAGATTGTGTATCAATTTATATTTTTTGAAACTCTGATTCTAATTGTAAGAAAAATACCAACTTTCTTTTAAATAAGTGCAAAAATCAATTTTTTTCTAAACTCTCAAAATCCTTTGTTCTCGAGGAAATAAACTTTAGAAAAAAGAACATTTCGTTTTGTGTCCAGATTTTTCGAAAAATTCTAGACTCTTTTTCTTCAACACACAATCTTTTCTCTCTTCCAACCCTCCTTTTTTTCTATTCAATTTCGCTCCTGCTTTTTTCCGAGGTAAAAAGTTCAGACAACGTCGCGTTAAAAACCCGCGCTTCAACCCGCGTTAAATTTCCACCTTCCCTCCTCATCGGACGGCTTCGCGCGCTATGGTTGTATACATTTGACTTGTTACTGCGCTTTGTGCCTTGAACTTGATAGTTTTCCATTAGCAGTCATAACAGCTCGCGAGGACCTGCGGGAATAGGGCGGCTGAGAGAGAGAGAGAGAGAGAGAGAGAGAGAGAGAAAAAAGGATTCGAAGATTGCTTGGATACGCTTTCTTATGCGTGGCGGGAGTTTAAACAGCGGCTGATGGATTTTCAATCGGACGAGACGTGGCTAAACAGAAAAGAAGAAGAAGATTCGATAGCCAGTGTTGCATAAAGTCTGCGCTGAATTGTTTGGTTTGTCTGAAAATAGTTGCTAATTCGATAAAAGATTTCACGCTTCATTAAGAAGCCTTTGAAATGAAAGAACTGTTAAAGAAAAGAGAGCCGAAAGAGCGGTAAGCTGCTTTGAAAGACCGTCACATTCATCCCGCTTCGGGTGCGACTGCCACCCTCCCCCACGAGTAATTTCCATTTTTATTACAAAACGAGTTGCCATCCGGCTGACCCTCCTAACCATATACTTTTCTACTAGCGAAGGGTGAGTGCCGACCGACACTTACCTGAAACAGAGAAAATAATTGCGGCCTCAGGTTGTGTTTTTTCGTCCGTGGTCGGAGGGCGGACAGGCTAAGAAAATAATGGGGGGTGAAATTAAACGGAACGTCAGTGGTGGTAGTCGAATCGTTTGGGTTTCTTTTTGCGCTGGGGTTAACGAGGCGACGAAGTTTCCTTTTTTCCGGTAATAGTTTTTTGATGGCGTGGCTGCTCTTGGATAGCGAGGTATATAACATCTTATATAAGATAATTAAAATTCATTTTGCACGCGTTTTTGTTCTTACACTTCCGCCTCTCACACAATTACGATTATACTTATCGCACGTTTCAAGACGCACGTACATATATCCCGTTTCGAAAGCCTCAGCACTGATCGATCTCGATAATCGAATTTTGCGCTATTTTGAAATGAGCCCTCGCGTTGGATGAGGGTAGTGATAGAACTAGTCAGTGCGTTAATTCGGTTCGAGGAAGCCACTGGTTGTGAAACAGGCCGCGCGCCTAGATATTGATAGCATATTGTGATTTGTATTTAGTTGAGAATTTGTATTTACATATATACAAGAATAAAAATCACCAGCCCAACAAATTTCATCGTTGTAGCCGACAAAATGCGCCATTAGCTCTTGGCTGTAGCTCGCTTACATGCATAATTCACTCTCTTACTGCATCTCGCTCGTTCACTTGCATGCCCGCGCTTCTTCCTATTCTTCAACGTCTCGCGTTACGCAGCTACCGAGCAAGATTAATGAAGTTCAATCGTCGGGCCCGGGGTGATATTTATAAAGCGCAGGCGCCTACGCTTGCACGCTCGGCCTCTCGTAACTCAATATTTTACATCCCTCGAAGCGTCTTCCCGTATGACAGATTATTTATACGACGGGGGAGAGGGGGGAGGGTAGGCGTTGACGCGGAGTCGCGAATTTTTCACCGAGTGAAATATTGCGCGTGAGCGTGAAATTTGAATGATCGCAAGCAAGTGGGTGCGGCTGTATTGTTAGGGTTGTTTTGCGGTGATTCGCACGAGGTATGTGTGAATTAATTTTAGGTGTTGACTTGTCAAAATGATTCAGCGCGTAGAGATAAATCTTTCACAGTGATAGCTGTATCCAAGAATGAACGCTCGGTATACGTACAGAACTGCAAAACAGACATGTTTAAAAAGGCATAGAGCTGCTGCGCAATACTGTGCAATTACCAACTTTTGAACAGCAAACAAATCGTAGCTACTAGTTTCAATGGAGTCACGTGCGCGACGCTATATAAAGTCGTGATTGTCTTTTTCTCACTCTCGGCACGTCGTAACAAGCTCGCCGCGAGAATCATGTCAAAGACATTCGCAGTGACAACTGCCTTAAAACTTCCAAGCGGTCGATTAGCACCGTCGGATTTCCGCGCTCAAAGCGATAGCGCACACGAGAGTTCGCAACTATTGTTAATGAGAGCAAGATATACTCATCAGAAGATCAGTTCGATTTCCCCACGCCCCTTTGACTGCATTCTCATCACGCAACTTAGCCAAACAATCGCTCTTTCTCCCGCTCCCATCCTTTCGCTCTTTCTCTACCTACTTGACATTCACAACACTCTCAAAACTATTTCCCTAATCGGCCTCGCTGCACCGTCGCCGTCGCCTCTATTCACTCTTCCCTCTCCCTTTACTTCGCCCTCCTGCCGTCGTAAAACATACTTTCACGGCAGCAAATACACGCCGGGCTCTCAAAGAGAGCCAACTTTCTTGCCTCTTTTTTTTCCTCTCAACAGAAAAGGCGGTCGTCGTCGCGACGTTCAAGAGAGAGAGAGAGAGAGAGAGAGAGAGAGAGAAAGAGAGAGCGATAAATGAGGTTCGAAAGTGGGGTACGTGCGCAACGCGCGACGATATATCTTCGGCTACGGAGCCTACGTGAGCAGAATCGCGCCTGCGGGTTAAAGGCGGATTTGTTACGTATTTTTCGTAGGTGAGTGAGAGAGAGAGAGAGAGAGAGAAAGAGAGAGAGGGGACGTCTACGTATTCTCGCTGCAGCAGCTCTACACCCGTAATTTCCGTCGACGCGCGAGGTTATGTGCACGGTGAGACGGAGGGGGTAGTGGTTTTGCTGCCGGTGTTCAAGGTCGGGGGTTGATGACGCCCGAAACGTGGATGGCGCGTAGTGCAGCGTGAATTCGTAAGAAGCAGAGGTTTCGAGGAGGTTAAAGAACGTCGGCTTCCAGTAGAGAAAATGGCGGTGAAAGCTGTGTATTTGTTGGAATGATTGATTGAATCTGTTATTGTGATCTTGATAGTTTTCGGTGTGATCATCATTCATATTTCATGTATGTCTGAATCACATGTGAGAAAAATAAAAGATAATAAATAATATAGATGGATTTTTAACCAATCAAACGGGTGTGACAAGACATCAAAACACTAGCACAGGATAATACTTTTGGTTATCACTTTCAATAGTAATATAGAACCTAGAATGCTAATATAATTATAAATACTCCATCAAATATCAGAATTCAAACATAAATGCCCTTCCATAAAAAGAAAAAATAGTTTAGAGCTAATGTCTTTATTTTTATGCTATTTTCATATACTTCACTCTATCTTGCCTTAATTTTCCCTTTGTTAATGATTTTTGAAATTTTATATTTTAACTAGTTTAAATAATATCATTATTAATCAACGCCCATAGTATTTCCGTTTAATTTATTTCAATGATTATTGTTTTCTAAACAACCAGTCTTCCAAATGGACTCATGTAACCCTAAAAAACCGTCTTAACCAACTTTCCATGCATCGTCTGACCAAACCGCTCTACTACTACTGGATATGCGGTACTGCGTATCTACTCCTCTTTGAAAAACATGCCAAGGTTTTCCATTCAGTACCGAACTAGCTAGTCAAACCTTCTGCGTGCATGCGCGTGCGCGCGTTTGCGTGTGTGTGTGGGTGTGTGTAGAGCAGCAGGCTACCGAAATTCGACCTGCCGTGTAATTGTATGCAAGTCGAGCCGGCGAATCATAACACGCTCGTAGAGAGAGAGAGAGAGAGCTAGGGAGAAGGAAAGAGAGAAAAGCACTCTTTTGCATACACGCGTATTTTCTAGTCCGCGGTGCGATGGTTTTCCGAGACAAGCTCGCTCTGACAGGCATCTGATGAGATGCCTGTCGTCGGCGAAAGAGGAATTTTTCTTGGAATGGAGTTGTCTTGTGTCTCCCGAGTCGGTTGCCATTTTACGACGACGCAGCGCGTTCGCGGAAAAGAGCTTTTCATTGTTTCTAGCTGAAAGGTTTCCAGGGCACAAAAATAGCGCAATGATTTTTTTCTAATAACAAAAAAAGAGATCAGAAACCGGTCGCGAGCAGCGAAATCTTTCCTGCTTCGCGTGAAATCGAGTTACCGAACTCTGCCGCGGCTCGGCAACCCACTTTCGCCGCGAGCCTACTTACAGTGTCATCAGAGAGCCTCATATCGAATTCATGACTGCGAACTTTAGGATATCGATTCTCCATCCGCACGAGCAAGTGAGCGCCTCGTTCTCTAGAGTTCGGACAATAAAGGGGAATTTCGCGTCGGGGCCAAACAAAGCGAGATCGGATTTCGCGAAAGAAGGGAGGCCCGAATGCCGGGGAATCTAATTTGGACGGAATGTAGAGGAAGTAGTTCGGAAGAAGGCTATTCGGTTCATTGTGGATTTAGCGAGAATTATTTTTCACGAGAAACTATTCTTTTCTATGGAAAATATTAGGCCAAGTGACTTGATTGTTTTCAAATACAAATTGCATGCAAAGCGCTCTACAAAATAAGAGTTGTTATAAACGATTCAATGTCTAAATATACTCAAATTCTTGAAGATAAACATGGACTACTGGTAGTAAATAGTATTTAGTAAATAATTTAAAGATGCTATTGATTTAATAATACTAGAGCGTGTTAGTTATGAACTCCAGTGTTTATTGAATCAGTATTTACTCAATTTTCTTGACAGCATTAATTAACGGATTAACTGTTTCGAGCTTTCCATCCCCAAAAATAATAAGATAAGGCCTTTTCAAGCCAAAAGAATTCAGATATCGGCATTTCCATCTCGATTTTTCTACGAATTTTAGACTACCAAATCAAAAAACTCTCTCCCCTATTGCATTCAGCTACCTCCAAATACACGCGTTCAAAAAGAAATTCTCTCACAAAGGCCTCCTGCTTCGATCTCTCTAACAGCAGCAACAGCAGCACCCGATCCCTAAACAATACCCCTACATGCATACACGTCCAGCCTCTACTCTTTCACCTACGTGCACCTCTCTCGCGAAATCCCCGTGAAAGCCGGCGGTGCCGGTCTAACAACTCGGACGTCCCGAAATTTCAACGCCACCGTCGCGCTCGGATTAATCCCATCAGGATCAGGGGGGAGCCTGTCGGATGTAGTTTTCGCGACGAAGCGGCTACTTTGACGATGCCGAGGAGAAGGAGGATGGAGCACTGACCGTTCGCGCGCGAAATACGACGGCTATGGACAACTGTGAATTTGATGCGTGACTAGTGATTGATGATGAGGTGTAGCAGTGGTTGTATGGATATTTTTCGGGTTGTGAAGCTGGTTATACAAAAGTACCATGGCTTTTGGGGAGTTGTTTTGAAAGGAATGTTGGTTATTAGTGAGATCTAGATATTTGGATCAGAATTGTTTATATTTTACATGAATAGCATTTTAAATAGGGTTATAATCTATTCAGCAAATAATTTGACATTTTTATAAGTCTATTTGCTTTAAAACTCTGTGTACTATCATCAATATATGATATCTTCTAATTAAAATATTCGAATTTTAGAAAGGTAAAAGGAAAATAGATAAATTTGTATTAATCTATCGATTGTACCATTTTAAACTCTCAATAGACCGAGTCCACACGATTTTCATACATGTTTAATTGAGCTTAGCAATATGAACTGTTGATGGCTTTGATACCACCATACCTATTTATTATTCATATATGAGTATGATTAATTAAGGGGAATTATAAAACTGTTGTACCGACATGTCTTTTGATACTATAAGAGATTACTACATTTAGTATGCTCTCATATTATTAACTATTTCAATAAAGATACTCTATACTAATTGGTACCTGGAAATTATGCCATATAAATGTACGCTTTACCGTGGTAACAATCTCTTAAAAAGTTTGCATAAGATTATGTCATTGAAAAAGTACTTATTTCTAATATAGTTGAAGATGATTTTACGCATATTTTATCCATAATTGATGGAGAGAAGTAAAGTTACACAGTTTATTATAGAGAAGATTCCGAAGAAGAAGCTATAGTGATTCCCAAGATACCTCAATACTTTCAACACCACCTTTCATTCTGTTACAACATATTCTGCAGATATTGGCCCTTTCCATACATATTTACCCCTCTTTTTTCATGAACGAATGAATTCTCAACCCTTATCAAATAAGAGTTATCAAATATATACCATAACACGATGTTTTGAGTCAAACGAAACAAAACGTAGAATGTTGGCGAATCGGTGGAATATCTTACCTCCACCTAGGAGGAACCGAGTCGCGGCACATCGCTAGCAGACAGGCGCGCTCCCGGTTTCTCGGCGTTAAAATCACTGTGCGCAACGCAGAAAGAGAATGCGGAAGAGGAGAAGGAAGAAAGAGAAACAGCAAGAGAAAGAGGCTAACCTATGATCCATAGACACGGGTTTGAAGATCCTCCCCTACGCCAAGTGGTAGCTGCTCCTCCCTCTGATCCCCGTACTTCCAGTCTCGTCGTCTGCTTTATATATTTCGATAGCGAGTAGCGGTTAGGGATAGTTCAGTCACTGGTTTCACACCTGGCCCTCGATCAACACAGTCCTTTGCACAATATTTTTTACGGAAATAATTTTCACCACAACAACTCTCCCTCTCTCTCTCTCTCTCTCTCTCCTTTGGATACAAGTGGTCCAATCGTACCAACTGTCTGTTCAGTCTCCACGCGCACTCGTCCAGTCTTTCACAGGGGGGCCAAGACAGATGAACCTCGTTCACCAGGATAGGGAGGTAGTAGAGCGAGAACCGCAAAATCGACGCCGCTTCCGCTACTGCTGCCGCTGATGCTGCTGCCGCTGCTTGGAGAGCCCCGTCGACGCGAGGAGAGAGTCGGATAGAGCTGACTACTGACCGAGCCTCGCTACCGCTGCTCTACGCGTCCTCTCTCTCTCTCTCTCTCTCTCTCTCTTTCTCCTCTTTCTCTGCGCGCGCGCGCCTCTCGTCCGGGTGGGGGGTTGGTAGCGCGCCCTCCGCAGAGAGGGACGGCGTCCCCCTCTTTCTACCCAGAGAGGGGGTAGTACACCGCACACTGCGATAGAGAGACAGAGAGAGGAGGAGGGATATGCGCGCGCGATGTAGCAACAGGCGCGCGTGTATCCATTAGCTCCGGCGCTCGCGAGCTAGGGAAAGAGAGCGAGGCAGAGAGAGAGAGAGAGAGAGAGAGAGCGGGAGAGAAAGAGAGATGACGTCAGCGGCGACGTGACGTAGGCGTGGTCACGGATGCGCACCAACACCTCGCGCGCGCGCCTGTCACCCGCGTTGTCATAGTGACTGCGCGCCGCTGCCGCTGTCGTCGTCGTCGTCGTCGTCGTCGTAGTTGTCGTCGTCGTCGTCGTGTCGACATTGCCCCTCGCGCGCTCTCGATTCTCTGTCTCTCTCTTTCGCGAACGCTGACAGAGAGGAAGAAGCAGAGAGAGGACGAGTCCGCGTCCGTCTTTGTCTGTCTTTATACGAGAGAGCGAGTGAACGTTTTTTCCGAGAGGTACTCTCACTCTCGCTTTGAACTCGCCTCGTCTTGGTTTTGTTTTGACGAGATGAGAGAGTGAGAGAGTGAGGAAGAAAGGGTTTTTTCACTCGTGTAGCATCGATGAGGTGGGGTTTTTGCAGTCGCTTTGACGCCGGTGATACGGTTATTATGTAGACTGAGTTTTTGCGTTGGTCATGGGAGCACGCGTGGGGTTGAGAAAGTGATGATGGAGACAGGTGAGAGCAGCGTGAGAATAATATTGTGAATTGCAAATATTTGATGATTAAAAATTTTATGTAGCTCACATTGTTACATATTTTTATGTTATATTTTGAGAAAGTTTTATAATATATGATACTGCGGCTATAAAATGGAGTCAACTACTCTATACTCAGCTCCTCAAGTTTTTTACTCTATTTATGTCACTTCGTATGATTTAACTCCATTGCTGCAACTTCACTTTGAATAAGTACACATAATTCTTCGAATCGACGTATATCATGACTCAATTATTTATTCATAGGTCATTTATTCATAGGTCATAGAATTTTCATTATGATGAAGGTAAAAGTAATCATGAGACGAATTTATTCTAGTTGCTTCAGAAAAATTAGTTGTAAGGTATCTAATTATCCGTTCATTTAATGTTAAATGTATTTGTAAGTACGTTATACGAGCTATGAAAATTAATTCATCACATTGGTAGCTTCAATACAAAATCCTTCTCTTTTTAAATAATTAGGTAGATATATAGGTTATACGTAGTGTTTGCGACATTTCGCCAGATATAATTTTGGAATCGATTTCTTAATAGCAGGCAAAATAAACATCTTTCACACAACAGATATTTCACAACTTTATGATCTCAAATCATCTCTTACAAAACCTAAAACACATTCATAATTTTTATTCCCAAAAATATTCGCTACTAGTTACATCTAGCCATAATTCAGCCCGTCAACAAGAACAGATGCACGAACTTCTGGCATCCAGGTCACTGCTCGATCACACGAGAAGGATATCCCGGAAAGAAAGAGTCGCTCGAAATTATCAGCCCGTATCGTACGTGATAAAATCCAAAGAAAAAACCATATTATGGATTTATAAACTAAAATTTAATACAAAGCTTTTATAAAAAAAGAGAAGATACGAGCAGCAGTGATCGACCTTGAAAGACTGAAAAAAGGAACAAGCGAGTGCACGCTGGAGAGAATAGGTGAACGGGGGAGTGTGTAGTAAGAGGGGGCGAGCGACGCGCGCGTGTCGTTGACAACAACGAGGGGAGGGTGCCGCGGCAAGAGCGTGCTCGCACCGGTCAGTCAACCCTTTGTTTTGATTCTTTTAGGGGTTGCGGGGAGGATGCTACAGAGGCGAAATGCGACGTGGTAAGTGAATGCTCAGAGGAAGGGAGTTAATTGATATTTTGGTAAGAGTTTTGTTGTGGCTCGATTAGTTTCAAGAGGTGAAACTGGGAAAATTGGTGACCACGACGTTATCTGTTTCAGTAAAGGAACGTTTTAATTATAGAAATTGAAAGTATCGGTCTAATCATTACCAATCCTGAGAAGATACTATATATTTTCATTTTAAATAATGCTTTGAACGGTAAAATTTTAATTTTTTTAACAGATTCTTTTTGAGCATACTAATAGTGAAATAGTTTCACTACTCGTCAAGCTTTACTTCTGCAGTCTTAAAGTAATATTATAGTACGTACCATAAGTGTAGATAAATTTTTGCTTCCTCGAGGAAAACGCTTAGGAAATGACATTTTGGAGAATTTTTTTTAATAGGAATGTTTAGTGCTTCCCGAAGCGACTGTCTGGCATATATAGGATTAATGAAAAGAATTAGTGTCACTACAAAACTAAAATAATAGACTTAATTATCTCGATTCGAAGAAGAAATATCCAGCAATGTCTCTCCGGATCTGCCCATACCAGGGAAGTACTTTTCCAAGTATACGCGCGCGTCTCTGCTTGTATATTCGGCTGCTAATGAGGTTTCCGTGTATTCCTCGATAGATATAATACCTCGCGCAATGCGATTCCATGCACCCCAAGAAACCTCGCCGAATTTCTCAATCAGACGGTGCATTTTTGCTATAATCTCACTCCAGTTCGTCAATAATTATATCTTGGATATTTAATTACGAATTTTCGTGATTAAATCTTCAACATATAACCATTCACTAACGTGCCTCGGATGGAAGGTAATAACAAGGACTGATGAAAATTCGGGGCAATTACGAGTTTATTTACAACGTAACATATTGAATTATTCAATTTGCCACTCGTATACATATCCCGAATAACTATTTCCTGCTAAAAGTTACATGGTAACGCAAATTTCGTTTTAATTACTGCAAAGTTAATATTAATTTTGTGATGCCAGCAACTACTACTTTCGCCAGTTCGATCCCTCTGACAAGGTCACTGTAAAATTAATACCCCCGTGGATTTATTCAATTTTCAATATAAACCTTCCCTTAGTAAAAAAAAAAAAATAATGTCTCTTAAAGAACCGGAGAACTCAAGCCCCGCTACATCCGATTTCATCTCGAAGCGCAAGCTTCTCCCTCGACCGTAATATTGTTGAATCTCGAAAAAATTTAGGTTGCGCTCTCACTATGGCAACGCAACTCTGCCCTTGCCCTAATTGTTTATGTTATTTTTTCTCGAGAGCTGCAGTTAATTTTAAAAAGCCCGCGCACAGTATGAATTTGACAATTTGGGAATATCAAATAATCGCAGTTCCAGATATGACGTTTCGACGACTATTCATGTTCCGAGAAACAGTTGCGAAGAATTTTCATCTTCACGATGTATGCCTTGAGTTACGTATTGGCGTAAAGTTTTTAAAACAAGAATTTTGTTTTCAGAGTAACTTGAGGAAAACGAAGTCAAAGTTCTTTTGTCTTGTAAAGATTTGAAAAAAAAACAGATGTAGAGCTTTTTGAGAAAGCGAATGAAACGAATTTGTAAATAACTATTTTGATGTTTTTTATTTGTGGGAAATAACAAAGAATATAAATTCTCATCACTATAAAATAGCCATTACATCAGTTATTCAAACGCTACTGGATGACAAAATTAAAGAATGAAAAATAAAATACAATGATCATATTGTTAATTAAAAGAGTAAAAATATTTATTAATTTTATGCCCCTCTTGCGCTGTTCCAAGTAGGTTCGAAATACCTTCCTTTTCCTTCTCGCTTATAGAAGAGCCTCAACTTATCTTGACTTATTAACCGCCAAATTACGCATCCTCTCATCGCATCCTACCGTTACCGAAAAAAAAATCGCGAAATTACGAACTCCGCTTTTGATTTTTCGCCCGAGTAAAACTGTTACCCTCTCCGCACACTCGACAAAGCCAAGAAGGAAGCTCACGCGAAATTGAGTTTAAAAATGTTTGATGTCGGTTCCGCGGCGGGCAGGGGACGTAATTCGATCAGGCCACGAGTAATGCGACGAAAACGCGTGCATGCTCGAGAGCCTCATAAAAGTAGGGATCAGAATAATGAGAGATAATAGCTTATGTTTTTTCCTCTGTCCCTCTCTTTTCAAAGAAACGCGCGTGTACGACTGGATAACCCGAAGCATCTCAAGTACCTATGTATATATACCCCGATTAGCCCGCCCAACAACGAAACACTTGACTTAACTGCGGTATTTTCACGAGATAGAGAAACGGGAGTAGGAGAAGAGATGTGCGTTCGTTGAATATAAATCAAGTTGATGCAATTTCGCAAGCGAGCGGAGAAATTAGCGGGCCGCTCTCGTTTGCACGATGAACGCCCAAGTGTTTTTTGAATGCTGAAAACGCGCGCCGTGTTTGTATGAAGGAACGATGGTTTGGTGGATTGTTTGCCGAGGAAGAATGAGACGGTGAAGTGTCTTGGAACTTTAGGGGGCCTTTGTGCCGTGTTTATTCTTAAGTAAATTCTAATGCCATCTGTTCGCATTCTGTTACGTATATGCTTGTGGTTGGGCATGGGATTATCTTTGTTATTTGATTTCTTTATGTTTTCAAATAATTACACAACATCAATTTTGCTTTCTTATATAGTTAGAAAATTGCAGATAACGGCATCATATTTCACGATTTAGACTAACATTTATAATTAAGCGGTGTGGCCACAGTAGCATGTCAAAAAACATCAATAAATTGAATAATTTTTTTTAAATATAAAAAAATAATTTAATTAAAAAACTAATTGAAGGTCTATCTGGTATATATACTAAAGTAAAAAATGTTCTTTTTAAAATTTTTTTATATGAAAAATAGCGGGTTGGAAATGCTGAAACGTAATAATATTTTTTGTGGAGGTGCTCGTTGGCGAAATACCTATAGCATCCACAATTTTTGACCTAAAGCAAAAGGAAATTCTCGTTCATCTGCATAAAACTACCGAAAGAAATACGTAGGGAATTTTTAAAATAGTGATTTTGCAAGTGCATTCATTAAAAATGAATTTTTTCTTTTTCCATAAATAAGGAGACATTGCAATATTTTCCCACGTACTCTATGACGAACCCCTCGCCCTCTCTCTCTCTCTCTCTCTCTCTCTCTCTTTTTGTCTACCTCTACTCACAAGAAACCGAAGCACTCACGACCGCTTATTTACCCAAGCGATGACCATATACGGGACGCCACTTCCGTTCAACCAATCCGCACGCTCGCGTCTCATTGACCCTCCGTCGCGGTAAATCATCGCGCGCGCATCTGTGCCGACGAGTCCTGTAAACGCGCTCGACCGCGTGTACATGCGCACGCCCGTGCACCTGGTGCACGCACGGTCATCGAAGGAGCGAGCGAGCGAGTGAGCCTGCCTTTATTGCGCGTACGCGTATGCCGCAGTCGTAAAGGCCGGGGATTGCTGGGAAGGGAGACAGAGAGACAGAGAGATGGAGAGAGGAGGAGGATGGACGGGTGGATGGTTTGTGTTGCGACTGAAGGGATGGGCGTGATGGAGGTGGTGGCCGTTGTAATTATTGAGGTGGGTGGTGGATAGGATTGATTTGAGGTAGCTGTTTATTTTTGTCTGCTGGGTTTGGTCTCTTTTGCAATACGATGTAATTGAGAAAAATACAAAGTTAAAATACACAAAGACTTTTCTAATATTATGAAGACAATAATATTGGTCAGGAAAAATGAAACAATGTCCGACTATACCTGTACTTTATTTACTTCTCCACACGATGTATTATGTGAAATTGCATCAGCATTAAATTAAACAGTCATAATATTTTTCGAACACATCAAATCTTTTCGAAATTAAACATTGCATATTATTTTTATATTATATAAAAAATCAATTAAATGGCGCCGATTTTGACAATCAATCCATATTTACATTTATATTGTTACCAAAACATTAAAATCAAAGGAAAATTTTAGGGCTGCACGATATAGCAAGATTAATCTTGATATTCAAGATTCAATATTCAAGACAATAATCGACACAATATTTATATACAGTTTTCGATACAATATCAAGATTGTGGTGTCAAAGAATTATTTCTTGTCTTGAAAATAACAACATTTTTCTAATCGTAATAATTTATCGAAATAATTACAATTTAATAAACTTCGGTCGTTGCTGACTCCTACATCCCTCAGGCCGGCTTACTTAGGTACGTAAGGCAATAGGGAGGGGGTGCGCCGCCTAGCGGCGGTGTGCAAACTAGAATCTGGCCGGCAGGACATATATGGCGGGAAAAATCAAATTTCAAATTTGGCATTTATTTATACTTGTGTCAAAATGTTATTGTTTTTACAATAAACCTAGTGCATTTGTTTATTGAATTACGCTGTTACATTCTTCTTAAAATTTAATAAATTTGTAACTTAAAAGTTTCTTAGATTTAAAAACATTTTTAACACTGAATCATTTAAAAAGGTCTGAAACCCAAATACCCGGGGGTGTGAGATCCTCGCAAAAAAGGGAGCTACGGAGACGCGCGACAATGATAAAGTCAATTATTTCAAAAACTTACTATTTTACGTCTGTGTGCATTCCTCGTCTACGTGGATCTCTAATTTTTTAAACAATCGACTCGCTTTTTGTCGCATGTCTGCGTAATTCCAATATGATAAAAAATTTCAAGACAAGACAATAATACTTTTCATATTTACTGAAAAAACCAAGACAAGATAGAAATTTTCAAGAATTTGCAAGAGCGAGACAATTATAACAGGAATATTGTATTTTCTTGCTATCGTGCCGTCCTACAGCATTTGGTACGCATTTAAAACATATTTCAATCCATGAATAAACTTTAATAAGAAAAATGAATGCCATGACATGTAAAAAATATTATCTTCTGCACTCTCAGCACACCGGCTTGCATTTTCTGACCATCATCAAAGTTCACTCACTCTCAATCTCCTCCCACAAATCGCCTACCTCCTCTCTCCTTCTCTTCTCCTTCTTTCTCTCTCCTGCCGTCACCTCTGCACCTCCGGAATTCCAATCGTTTTTCGGCGGGGGCGCGCCGTCTAAATCGAGCCTTTTCGAAAAGCGCCTTTCCCGGTGCTCGCGCGCAATCCGGCGTTTACGATCCGTTTGACCTTCTTTATGAGCCCCCCTCCCCCTTTCCACCCTTGCCGTCGTCTGCGTAACGACTCCCAGGTTGGCGTTTGGCTTTTTCTCTCGCTCTCTCTCGCTCTTTTTCTTTCTCTCGGATTGTAGAAGAGAGAGAGAGAGAGAGAGAGAGAGAGAGAGAGAGGAGCGTGTCGAGAGGCCGACGTCTCTCGTGCATTCGGTTTTTTATGGAGGAGTGACGCTGAGGACGAAGAGAAGGGGGTTGATGCTGATGTTGCTGGTTTTTAATTTAGGAAGTCAAGGAAAAGAGAGGAGTTGTGATGGCTAGAATTTTTCGTTGGTTCTAGTAAATAATCTGACGTAGTTTGGAGAACGAAAATCAAGATGTGCAGAGTTCGTATTAATGTTAGTGAACAGTATATTTCATGGAATGAGCAACATTTTCCCAATGTAAATGTAAATTCAAAGTTGCGGATGTTGTGGTAGTTTTGATATTTCAATGTTCATATCAATATACCTTAGAGATTTCTAAATGTTTTGTTTACAAAATATATTTATCAGCACCAATTCCACATAAAATTATTGATTATGAAGAGACTATCGGTAAAGCTTAGTAAACATTCCCGTACCCGATCCCCCCATTTTCTTCCACAATCACCGAAATTCCGCTATTTCGCAATTCTGCAAGCCCAACAGAATTCCCCAAACGGCAAAAACTCTCACGCCTCCCGCTCAGATAGGCAGCGAGCGAGCATCTCTAGCTAGAGTACGAGAAACGACGAAGGGAGGAGGAGGAGAAGGGGGAGGGCCGATAAGGAACGCACATAAAGACCCGCTGAGGAGATAAGGAAATCGCGCGCGCACGCGGAAGAAAGAAGTACGCGTCCCGCAGTCTGCAAACTTTATCCACTTTGCATGGTGATGGGCCTCCCGGATTCGGCCGAGAGCGAGAGAGAGAGAGAGACAAAATGACGCTTCGCGAATCGATTCTTTTCTTGCGCTTTTTCCGAGTTGTAGCTGCGTGCGCGTTGGGAGGTGGAGAGATATTTACGAGCGACCGAGTCAGCGCCTCCTTCGATTTTTATGCGTTAATCCGGATCCGTGAGAGCGCAGGCAAATTGAAAAATGATAATTCGAGTGTTTGCATTGATATAGCGGATAGAGAGGCTGCAGAATATTTTAGTAAAAGTAATCTTTTAGAATTTATCTTGGCGTGATATGTTTACGCTCGTATTTATTTTGGCAAATGAGTGATGAATTCAGCGTTTTGAGATAATAGCATTCGCTAGAGGGAAAATTGCATCGGAAGAGAGTTACGCGAATTGACGAAATTAAATAATTATGATAATCGTTTCTCGTATAAAGTTCAAATTTTGCCGAATCACTGACGCATGGGATTCTCTATATTATGTCTGATTTAATATCCAACAAAACAATTGTCATTATGCATAATGATGGAGTTATTGAAATTTAAATTGAATAAAGTCAATTCGTTTTATGGAATAACGTCGATTATTATTAATTTTAATAATTCTCTAAAATTCACTCAAAATAATTATTTTTGCAAGATGCCTAGGAAAAGACGAGTTCTCTTCAATTCAACATAGTTTTTAATCTCCCCAATGCAGGTTTATTAGCTTACAAGTCGGGGAGGCTGAGAGCGCAGCAACCCCCCTGCGCGTGGGGAACGCGAAATTTCGCACGAGACCCCGGAGAGCGTTTTCCGGTACCAATAATGAAGCGCGCAAGGCGCGTAACTCATTCTAATGAGTCCTAGTTTCTGGAATAATTGCTGTTTGACTAAAACATGCGAAATTCAGCGTAGCGGCGAGGGTTTGCGCTGTGCGAATAACAGTTTAGACGCGCTATAACGAAACGGGTTTAGAAGGGGTTAAAAAAATATTTCGTTACGTTATTTTTGAATGATGAGATTTATTATTTGATAAATTGAATATGGTAGAGAATTCTTTTACTTAGCATGGAAGATATATTAATATACGACCAAAATACAATTAACGTGTTCCTTTCTGTTTGTCTGATAATGATAATAGTATTTCATATGTGGTTTTTTACTGACTACATTCACATCATAAAATATACCGGTAGCTAATTTTTTCTGCAAAATTCACTCAATTGGCAGTCTGAAGGAAAAGTCTCCGCCTCTAGTCGTGGGTCAGTGCGAATGCCAACCCTTACTTATTCTTTTATTTTCAATGTTGTATTGGACGAGCATACTTCGAGTTCTAGCAGCAATTTCTGAAGAAGCTACCTTGCATCATGCCATGAGCATCCATCGTCCCACTGCCCGAATACCTCAACGTCGTCGTTCCAGAAAGAGTCAACATCATCAAGGTTTTCGCCAAGGATGTCGCTCTCTACGAGAAGTATGCCGAAGCTACATCACGTTCATAACTACATCTGCATTCGTTTTAAGTCTTTTTTCCTTCATGAAGCTTCAACATTTTTATTATTACAATAATCCAAATATAACAGCGATGAAATTATAATATGCTTGACAAGAATTTAATATAAAGTAAAACAAAGGCAATGATACACATTAAATAAATCATATCACATTCCTCTCATATATTCTATTCAACAGACCTATAAATACGCCATAAACGAGTCCACTTACCTCTCAACATGCAAATAACCATACACACGCTCACCCTCAATTCCGCACAAACGAAAAGACTCCCTTTATCCCCTCTCCCATTTTTACGATGCACAGCCACACGTCCACGCTTAAACGGCGACACTTGAAATTTATTTCACACTTGCTGTCTTTCAGAGTAGCCTCGGATTTATAATGCGCGCGCGCGCGGGGCGAATCGATTTTCTGGTTTACCACAAAAGGATTCGCGGGGACTTTGAATTTTGAGCGCGACTTGGTATGCAGATTGATTTTTTTATTGGTCTGAAGGCGCGCGCGCCGGAGAGGATTAAATTTATTGAAATTAGAAAGGACTTTTATGAGGTTGCAAGAGTAAAAGAGATTGTTTGCGATGACGCTGAGAAAATTTTAAATTATGAGCAGATCTTCTAAAGATTCTAGAAATTTGAAATGAATAAGTAAAATTAAGCTTCACGCAGAGAAAGGCCCACTTGAGGCAAATGGAATCCTTTTGCTCCAAGAGTAAATAATCTTGATTTGACTGTCAAAATTATTTCCTCTTGCTCCAAGAGGAAAATGCATTGCTGGAAAATTTAACACAAAAAATTAATTTTTTGTCTCAAGAGCAATATATTTGATTCCAAACGATATTCGTTTTGCGTCAAGAGGATTTTCACAAAAGGATTTTCCTCTTGCCGATAATGGATCATTTCTCTGCGTGTTGAATTAAATTGAATCAATTATTTTAAATAATGAAAGAATATTTAAAGACCTTTTTGGTTGATATAATGTTTCCTGTCAATTAAAAAAATTCAAGGCATCGCATCCTTTCTGAAAATAATGAATAACAAAATGATGAGGCCAAGTAATTGATTTCGTGCACATGATACACACGTGATCTACAGTTACAGGCCTGTGCTTAATAATATCCCTTTGTACAGGCACCCTACGCATTGTCTATTTCTCCTTTGTGCATATGCTTCTCTTACGTAACGCGTATTATTAGGATTTTTACTTTGCAAGTAGAAGATAACGAGCAGTCGTTAACGTATTTATCAAACCATACATGTATCAGAATAACTGACAGCCTCTTAAAAGAAATTTTCTCAAAGGAACCGTAACGACAAGCAACCGCAAAAAATACGACAATACGCGTGATTCTCATCCTATTATTCGAGAAAATTCTCCTTCCTTTTACGATCTTTCCAATCCCATACAACCCGTTACGTCAACGACAAGCGAAATTAAATATCAATAAAAGCCACGACGCTGTGTCTCCCGAGACAGTCAAATCCCGATCGCCTACTTCCTCATCCTCCCGACGAAACGAATTATCTCTTTCCTCTGTCCTGGCCTCCATTCGCGCACTTATCCACTCGTCGTCGAAGCCGAGATTCCCTGAGACAATAAGGCGCACGCGGGGCTACAACACGCGAGCACTCGACAGACGCGTTATTCAATTACGTGGCCAGCCCAGCTCTTCTGCCAGGGAATCTCCACGGGGAGGTAGAGACGACGACCGGATCATCCGCGACGGTAGAGAAATGGTCGACGGTAAAAACAAAGCCCGAAGAATAGTGCTGGGAAGACTTGATGTGAACTGGGGCGAAAGTGATCGCGGAGAATGAGAAGATACTGACTTTTACTTGTCTACGGGAAGTTAAACTGATGGATTGGCTGAAATATTAGTTTATAATTGGATTAATTAAAGAAACTTAAGTAAGCAAGCTTTGGTAAGCAACGTGAGATAAATTCTCAGCAGAAATTACATTCGACAAACAAACTCACTCTCGAACGGGGTAAAAGGCTTGAAAGGATTAACACAATGGTGTTGGCTCTCTCGAGCCACGTTTCAATGCCACGTACACCTCTCTGCTCAATATTTCATGGCTCAATTTACAGCCTTCGGTCTAAGTTAATTGGTCTATAATTGGAAAGAGAGAGAGAGAGAGAGAGAGAGAGAGAGAGAGAGAGAGAGAGAGAGAATACGTGCGGTCCGCTGAATTCTTCATTCCGATCGAACAGCTGTTTGTTACTGAATCTTTAACGAATAGTTCGGTGCGGGGGTCATTATCTGTGACTATGCAAAAGTGCAATCGGATAAAGGTACGGTCTATCAAATAACTTTGTACATTTATGGTTGGATCTGTATAGAATCAGTTTACAGATATACGTGTAAATGGAAACAATGGTTAATCTACTTTAACCGTATTTATAAAGATGCGGTTTCGAAAATGTTTAACGTAATCTTAACACAAAAGCCCTTATTATTTCATAGAAATTATCGTGAAAAATTCATACTTGAATGACAACATCGGCCCCTACTTTTAATCAACGACATTGTTTACATCTTCACCCTCAAGTGTCATCTCCACGCAGGCCACCACCAACAACGGAGTCTCCAGGCACTCAATGCTCAGTAACAACTTACCTCCCCCTCCTCCTACGCGTAATCTCGAGGACGGCTGCTCAAGGACGGCGTAGGGAGAGCGAGAGAGAGAGAGAGCACTTCGGACTCAAGGGCCCGTGCCATCGCTTCCTGTATACATACGTTAATACGCGTGTAGGCACATCTCTCTCTGGGAATGCGTTACAAGCTGATCATATTGAATTAGAGCGAGCGCCCGGGCCGATTGAGAAGCGCTAGACTCATGGAAGGAGAGGTAGAGAGATAACGTTATTCACGAAGCCGCTGATGGATACGTGGCCAAAGCCCAAGGGCTGAATGAGAGCGTGTCTGATTGGGTAACGCTTTGGGAGGAGATTCGAGCTGGAATGCCGCCGGTGTCTTAGTGTGTGGGTTTATGGTTCTTTCGTGGGATTAATAGGGATGCACGCACAATTGACTTGCGACGCAACGCGTTCGTGATCGAGCCTGAATAGGTCAAAAAAGCTAAAAGGAAAACGGTCTCGTGAGATATGCTTTTATTCGTCGATTAACCTTTGACAAAATTTCACTCTGAATGCTAAGCATAATTATCGACCACGGAATTACGCGACTAGTCAAATTTCCTCCAAACGCAATTACTTATACATCAGCGGACTCACATCTATTCCGTTTTCCGCTCATACATAACTATTCGCGAACGAGGACGTAAAGGCTTTGCCCGCCTGGTATAATTGTGTGCATTTACATTCGGTCGAGATTTTCGGATGGACACGGCACAAAGACACTGGTGGCTTTGCGACAGAGTCTAAATAAGGCTGCGATAGAAGTTGATTGTAGGACTATAGAGATCTTGGCGAGTTTACGTTTTCGTTTGGCGTTTAAAGCTCGCATGTTCTTAAAGTATGTCTAGAATGGAATAATTTGAAGGACAATTATAATAATGGGTTATAGTAATTTCTTGGAAATACACCTAGTTTCTGCTCTTAATCTATCGAATCAATAAGCGATAAATTAACTGCCAAGAATTCTCATAAAATCCTCACCTACCCCTATATATAACCTTCTGTATCGTTCTCTCCCGTCTACGATTCATCAACGACCCTTCTACACTCTCGACTGTATCTCCTCTGCCATGTGGGACGCAGCTGCCGCGTGCGCCGTTCCGTTTGATACAATGTCGCGTCACCTCGCGCGCACGACGCAATCCTATCTCCGGCTCTAATTATGCTCTCCTCCGCCGTATAATCGAATACACGCGCGCGCACAATGATCAGGCTCATCGGTTGTCTTGTCGCACGGGTACGCGTACAGACCGCGAGAGGGCCATTTGTCTCGTCGCCCGTAGGAGGAGCTCACTTATGGGGTTGTTGAATGATTGGACCGTTGTTCATTTGGTTTCGCGATTTTCTGAGGTGTTGTTGGATTCGGTTTTCGCCTGAACGCGGCTTTGTACTGTATGGTTAATTTGATTTTATCCTTTGGTTTTTTAGCTCATTATGTTGCGCTTTACCTTTCGGACCTCAATCGTATGCATTCAGAAGAAATATTTTTAATTTCAACATGTACCGTATGTTTCATCACCAGCATATTATTGGTTTTAAAAAAATCTTTAGTGTTACGTATACGTTATTCAACACCACTCATACGTATTAGCCCGAGAACAGAAAATTGTACGTTGCCCCTCAATTCTTTACCATCATGATACAAACACACGAGTAGCAACACTTTGTCGGCTCTCTCCTAAAATATTCCTGCAAACAAGGCGGAGCGTGAAAAAAAGGAAGCAAAACAGGGCACGAGTCTTACATATCTCTGCTTTGGATAAATGCACATTATTCATGCGCGTGCATGTGTGCCTGTATACGTTTCACCCTGAGGAGGTTACGTAAAAGACGTGTGGCCGATTATTCATTAGTTTGCGTAAGCGCGTGACGATCACGCGCGGGGATTGAACATACGAATGCCATTGCGCAATGTACATAATCGAAAGTTCAGACCGTTGTGATTGCGATTGTTTGTCTGCATCGCATCAGACTTTATTTAATAATACTAACGAAATTCAAACGCGCTTCGCGCATTTGTTTTCCGGGTTATGAACGTTATTTTTAATTATGATTTAGTATTAATTAGTTTAAATGATAAAACAATTAAATACATTTTTAAAGCAAAAAATCAAATGTTGTTATTCTATTTTAATTATTTAGAAGTCCTATAAATACTTGAGTTTCGAAATTCAAATCTAACATATAGTTTTAATTTAAAAAAAATTCAAATATTCGTGCTTCTTACAAATAACCAATCACATCGAGTCTTTAAATGAGCCACTACTTCCGGCTATCATTCTTTTAAGAGGGGAATGATATCAACAGTGCTGCAAAAAGTTTGTGATCGTCGAATTTACGAAAAAAATGAATAAACCTTATACTCATGATAAACCATGTGGAGTAAAATAAAAATTAAAGCGATATATTTAAAACAGTCTATATCGTTTCATTGTCAAGTATGTGTATATATCTATATGGAAAGCGCAGGTGTCGCGCCAATAAATGTTACAGTCTTGTTTTACGGATGCTGATAATCCTGAGAGAGTTATAATCGAACTCCATGCGAAGTTGATTACCGCATCGGTAGGTATATATCGAATCAATGAATTCGACAAAGTTTTATTGGTCACTCTAAATCCGGTTTATGAATTTACGGTTGTATTTGTATTTCCGTTCTTAGGAAATAATTTTACGATAATGATATTTTTTACATGAATGCATATCAATGATTTAATACGACTCTTTTAAGTATTTTACACAGACAAAATCCATAACACCCTTTTACCCAAAAAGCATTCTATTGACACTTCTTTTTCGTATCTACAACAACAACTATCACCCCCTAATCCCATAACCATCAGCCCGGTCTTTGCATCCGCTCCACTTCCTTCCTGCGCAATCCGCCCACTCCCTCCCTCTCACTTTCAAAATTCAGTTTCCCACACCACCTCCAGTCTCCGAAAATGGAAAGTGCGCACACGCGTCCCATTCGGTAGGGAATGGATTGCGCAACGGTCGCGCGATGACGTCGTATAACGGGCCGCGGATGAGCTCCGCCCGCGCGTATACGACTTAGCTCTCGCGACTCGTCCTAGCCGCGTGAGTTTATACATTCACGCGAAATCCACAATTCCGATGTGCGCGCGCGTGCTTTAGAGTTATATGGGCCGTCGTAAAGAGCACGAGCGCGGCTGTTGTAGCAGCTGCAGAAGCTCGCGTGCTGTAAAGAGAGATGGAGAACGAGGGAGGCGGCAGGCTTCGATTGAGAATGATTAGGGGGAGGAGGTGACGAGGGACCAGCAGATGGCGTTGGAAAAGGTACGCGAAGAATGATTGAGCCCGCGAAGAAGGTGTGCTAGTGAAATGGCGAGAGTTCAGTCAGCCCTTCGGTCTCCCAGATTAAAGTTCAAATTTTCAATTTCCTTTTCTAGTACTTTTTAGTACTTTTAGCGGTATATTTTCGACGAAAACCAAAGTTCATAAAAGTAAAGTTCAAACAAATGTTGCAGTCTTGTTTTTAAGCCAGTTAGAAGTTGTATTAATTGGAAAATATTTTTTAACATACAATTATTCATCGCAAATAAAAAAGCCAAAAAAAGAAAATAAACAAACATCCGCTTTGTCAATTTTATTCCTTACACAATAATAATGGTAATTGTTTATTGGAAGTAATATGGATGAAAATACCCAAATACAATAATGAAATACATATAATCAAAATTAAGTATATGAATATAATTATTGGTGGTAAAATACAGAAACATGTATGGTGATTTGGGATGACTCAAAACGTATATAGTCAGTCAAGCGGAATATAATTGAGTTATTTAGCTGGAATATTGTATTAAAAAATCCATTCCAACTTTAATTACCCAACATAAGTACAATAGTGCGCGCACCGACTCACGTTTTCATCTCTGCACTTCGAATAGCAAAACGAAACAGCGTGCTTTCGCCACCAGAAACTCCATCCCAGCGATGCAGGGGAGCCAATTCTCCGGCATCATTTCTCGGGAACACGTAGGCGCGTGGCGCCCGAGAGCTAATCCGCCGCGGCTCCGGAATTTGCCTGGCAATTCCGCCCCGTCTCCGACGTCGAAGGTGAAACGTGGAAATTCAAAGCCTCGCCCCGCCGGACGCTAGAGCCGGATAACCCATTCTCATCACGAACTTCGTCTCCCGTCGAGAGAAAATGGAAAAGAAGGAGGTAGAGGCGGAGAGAATGGCGTGATAAAGGTAAAAAGGGAGGCGGGATAGTTATTGTTGCGAGCGCGCCCGCGAAAGTGCGTTTGAGATTCTGATGTTGAGGATGATTTCATGAGTATCGTGGTTGACAGGTGAGATAAGTGCTGACAGTCGAGGTATCATGGTCTGTACGGTTTTTTTACGTAATTATTGATTGAAGAAAAATTTTCCTTTTCCTGATAAAATTATTATTAGGATTCTCAAGTATTGGTATATCATCAATATCTCAAGAAAATTTGATATGAATAAATTATTGCATCAGTCTAATTATTCGATTTACACACTTTCAAGAAAGAAAAGTATTTCATCTCTATACCACGCATATATATATATATATATATATTGATTTTTCCTACTCAATACCTAGGGCTTACTTCCTTCACACGTCTTTTTCCTCTCCTTCTCTCGTATAACCCATAACACAACAAATACACACACGTGTGTACTCGACCACTCCAGCCAGAGACAGCTGCAATTACATGGCGCATCCGCGGCGATATTCCCCCTGACGGATGTTGTCGTCCTCCGCCCTCTTCTGTTCGTCGAAGATTTGAATAAAGCGACAGAATTTTCGGCAAGAGAGGGAGAGAGAGAGAGAGAGAGAGAGAAAGCGGAGTGACAGGCCATTTTCTGGGGCGCCACCGCCTTATCCTTTTCGCGTCTGTCTCGCGAGGGCTGATACAAGGGATTCGTCGAATGATAGCCGGTGTAGAAGATAGGTGTGGGGAGATAGCGATAGCTGGAGTTCGGGGCGTGTAATGTAAAGGTCGATTCGATTATGTCGAGAGTATATTGAATAATGGCAATATCTTGTAAAAATTAGATATAGTTTTGTAAAACAGTAAGGGGTGTGGCGATATTTGAGGTTTCTAACTTGTTTTGGTTATTTTGTTAGAAAGTATTATAAATCTGTCAAAATTGTTTCCGATTTTCACTAGACATTTTAGTCTAGTAAAAATCTATAGTTTCAGGAGTCAGGGGAAGTAACAAAAGACCAAATGTTTGAAAGAGAAGAAAGTTTGGTGAAGGTATATACTTATAAGACTTCTACAAGAATAAGCGAATGAATAAAACCATAAAATTAATTAAAATTAGTTATGAATTAAAATTAGTTATTAATATTCCAGAAGCGCGGTCTGATGTAATCCATTTTTATCTCGATTTCACGAAGAAAGCCCCGGGACGGGGAGTTTAATCTTGCGAAAGTTTCGACTCCCAATGAGATAAGATGTATATATAAAGGTAAACATGATTCAATTACATAAACATCGGCAAAGTTCAGAGAAACTTCATCTCTCGCTTAATTAACTGATAGACTCAAAAAGTTGCAAGTGTACACTTTCTTTACCGTCAAGACTGTTTTGTTAATATATATATATATATATATATATATCCAGTTTGACCTTTGCTAAATATTAAACTTTGTTTATTTTGTCAAGGGCTTTATTACGACAATCAGTTATTCAGAAAATTTAGTGACCCGATGTATTGAAATTTTTTAAAACAAAACCAATCAAATTACCACTGGCAATTAATTTTCCGAAACCCTTGAAAAAACACCGATTCCACACAACACAACGCCTTCTCTCTTTCCTGAAAAACTAATTTTTTGCCTTTTTCACGCGCTTCGCTCGCTAATTACTTTCCGAAACCCAACGAACTCGCGCGCGTATAAACGGCGAGTGATCGACGGAACGCAATTAGCAGTCGATTATGCCCCGCCATCTTCGGTATACATTATTCGCGAAAAAGTTGCAATATCCGACAAGTCTGATGGCTAATTTCCAGCCTTTCTATATCGGGTCTTTTGACGAAGGAAGAGAGATAGCCGATAGATTTGAAATAAAGCGGTTTTAGCGCTTTTCAGGGGTGGAATTCCTTTTGATGAAGTTGGTGATTTCGGAGGGATACAGAGCATTAATAGTGATAAGCATAGCGTAGTGATAGAATGGTAAATTGTATTTTTATTTTCAGACTTAAAAAATGATTGTTTAGGTAACAAGTAACTAGCCTTACGATTTTATTGAAACCCACAAGCATTCAATATAAAAGATATAAAATTCAAATTCCACAACAGAATAAGTTGAAACTAATGACGAAAAAAAGACATAAGTAATATTTCATTTTTATTTTTGAGGAACTGGGAAATAAGAAAAGGAAATATTATGTTTTCTCAGGGGCAGTAGTGGGTGTGACCTAAAAGTCGCGTTACCTTATCCCGGAATCTCTGGGTTGATTAAAAAATGTCGTCGTTCCTTCGATAAAATTGGAATCTCTCAGGGACTTCCAAAGAAGGATGAAAGTTTTAATTGGAACGAACGGGAAATTTATCACGGGTTTGATGATTGTTTTATGATTGGATTAACGTTTCCAGAAGAAACTTATATTATTACCGAGAGACCTGAAAGTAAAAAAGATAAATATCATATGATAAATAACGTTTCTTTCTCGTTATTTTGCATTGCCTACAATAAAAATTCATTCGTAGCAGCTGTTTTTATTAATTAATGAGCGTAAAAGTTTGTTCTGAATTGAGAAAAACTGTTTCGCTTTAAAAAATATTGATATAGAAGTATACAATTACATTTTTCGTAAGAGCTACCGAGCTGACGAAGAAATGTGAATTCTGCAGTCTAAAAGAACACAATTCAGCAGTAAGGGGTCTAATTTTATTTTCATTAGCAGAAAAATGATATTAAAATATAAACTCCACAAAATTTTTGTCCCTTGAATATTTTATTTCATATTTTTATAAAAAAATACTACACGTATACACTTTTTACGCAATATAAAATAAACGATTCATAGAAGAAAAATAAATAAATCCCTTTTCCAGCAATACAAATTAATGACTTCAAAATGCAACCGAACGAGACAGCGTATCAAATAAGAGCCCAATCTTTTCTCTCTCTCTCTTTCTCTCTCTCTCTCTCTCTCTCTCCCCTTTTCTCACCGCTTTTTCTCGCCACACGACTGTATTTTTCAAGCAAGCCATTGCCTCTCCCTCCTCTCTCACCGTTTCTCTTCTAATATTTCTCTCTTTCCATCACGGGGCGAAAGCTACCTTATCACCATTTTTCTAGCTATTTATTTCAGCGTTTCTGTTCCTCCCTTTTCACGCACATACTCTTCTTCCCCCAAAAATACCTTATCACCATTATTCCGTCTGTCTTCTACATTTTTTCCTCCCGTCGAGTGCGAAATCGAGGAAAGTGGGGTGAGGACGGTAAGAGTATTTTAAAAGATTTTAGCGAATATTGAGTAACCAAAAGGATTTTTCCAAGGAGAGAAGCGCACGCGCACGTCGAGCAATTTTCTCCCTTCTTTTTATCCATTTTTCAGAAGAAATTTATTCTAAGCGCCTGGTTATCATTCCCTCTGCGCTTCCGTTTCGCTTTTCTTGCTTATGGCGCCAGATGACCTGATTTCTAAGGACGAAGTTATTTATTTCGAGAGACTCAGCAAGCTGGCCGTATAATTGTACGACTTCTCACAATCTAAAACCGGCAGTATATAAACTAAAGATTCATGGTGTTCTTATGATGCAACTTTATACTTCCAAGTTCCATCAGCATTTCGAAACAATTTTTCAAAGATGCCATTCTTCGCGTTCTCCAACTTTTCCACCCTTTATCGGCAAAAACGTCGGGTGCCTTCAAAGACAGTTCGCGTTATCAACCCCTTGAGTGCCAAAGTACGCGTAAAGCTATTTCGCATCGCAACAATCAGCTGGAACGCAGTTTTCTCCTCGCGGGACAAAATTCATAGCAGGACAAAGTTACTTCCAGATTCCTTTCTGTCTCTCTTTCTTGATTAGAAAATGCAAGTCACTGCAAACTCCGCCAATAAAATGGCAATGTCGATGCTACGTCGCAGGGTTGAACGGGCAATGAAATACGAAAGAGAGGGATTAATCACGAGATAAAGAGAGGCAAGCAAGCTGCTCATTGTTTGACGCTGAATTGGCATGCAAATGCGCAAATAGATTTCGCAGGAGCAGATATAGTTTCACATGATTTATAAAATATTTATTATAGTTTTAAATTGATCATGTTTCTACTATTTCTACTCAATCGCTTTGTCATTCTGAATTTACAGATACATGAAACTCGCTCAGGACTAAAACGAAATAACACCGACACAGACTAAAGGAGTTCACGGAGCCACGTCACGTTTTCCGTCCTTCATCCCTTGATTGTTCCGTGAGTGTCTCAGCCGTCAGCACCGCCTAATTTCTTTTCGAGCACTCAAATATTTAGACGTTATCGCGGAAGCACTTTTTGGGAGACTGGAATAAGAGAGTTGAAGTGGAGAATGTCGTAAACGAGTGGGAGGGCTTTTTAGCTTATTTTGAGTATTTTAAACAAAAAATATCTGCATTATTATTTATCTTGGAAAAAGAGAAAATCAAATATGTTGCGTAATTTTAGTGCGAGGTAATAATTATTTAACATGCATTATCTGGGTAAAGTTTTTTTAATCATTTTTACCAATATTTGTTACATGTAAACTTTATACGTATAAGGTTTGGTTAGTAATAAAATTTCTCCAAAAATGATTCAAACAAATTCGCCAACTTTATCAATCACCGGATAAAAAAAAAACCTTCTATTTCACCTACGTGCCTCAAACCCCACGATAATCACTTAAACATAGGCAATCTCCCCCCTCCTTACCCACCGCTCGCGCATAATTTTGTTTATGCAAGCCCATACATATCACTTAAAAGCACCTCCTCCTCCTCTCTATCTCCTCGGGAAACTTTTTCCTCCAAGAGGGGGGGGATGGGGAGGGAGTTTGATAAATTATAATTGCGCGCACGGAGTAGAAGAAGAAGCAGAAGCAGAAGAAACTTGATATTTCATTGTTAAGGCCGCGCTCGCGCATCATTTTTTCCCCTCGAAGTACACACGCGGCGCGCGCGAGCGGGCAAATAATGATGATAACGAACGCGCGGGAGTAGAGAGTACCGGGAAAGTAAGACGCGGGAGAGGAAAAAAAGAGATATATAGAGACGAGGTATGATGGAGAGTTCTTTTTGCCGCAGTGAGGATTGAACTGGATCGAGTGGTTGGGTAACAGACGCAGATGATGTCTTGTTTACGCGCAACTATACTACTAATTTATTCAACTCTACCTGTACCGTAACTGTTGGTTTATCTTTAAAAATATCTTATGAATGAAAAGATTAGGAAATTATTCGCGAAAACTCAAAATAAAATTGGGAATTCGCCCCGAGAATATAAATCACAACCTAGGACTACATAAATTCTGTTATTAGCCTTATTGAGACAATAAACACGCTTCTCACCTATAACCAAAAGATATACATCCGCAACTCCTCTCTCTCTCTCTCTCTCTCTCTCTCTCTCTCTCTCTCTCTATGTCTCTCTCTCTCTCTATCTCTCTCTCTCTCTGTCTCCCTTTCTCTCGCGGCGGCCCATTTACCGCAGCGGTAATTTATATCGGCGTCTCGGCAGCGGCGGCACTTGTAAGAAGTTACCAGGGCCGCTATCCAGCGCGCGCCTGTATCTCGCCAACAGCCTACGCTATAATCTGAGTGGGCGAGCAAGCGAGCGAGTTCCGGCCGCAAAGTGCGCCGGCATACGTCCCGTCCAATTTGGGGATAGAGCGCGCGGCTAAGTAAAGGAGGAAACTTGGCGCGCGATCGAGCGAGGGAAGAAAGGATTGGTCGTGGGCTTGGGTATAAGTGATGATTGTAATCGGGTTCTAGTCTTCTAGTTGTTTGTTTCAAAGTTTTAAGTCGATGTTTTGTATGTTTAAGTCAGTATATACTTTGAACTCTGTTTTTGAAGAAGCACTACGCTGCGACGAATTATTTATTTCAAATATTATCGCTCGGAAATTAAACTGATACAATATTATCAACCTGCGGGAATTTTTTTTTTTTACAACTACAATTATAATTTCTATTAATATTATTATTAATAATAAGGTGCTAGATAACAATATCGACATTTGTCTATTATTCAAAGTGTATTGGTGGTGGTGATTATAATGGTGGGAGTTGTGTTCGTGCGTTACCGCGCTGCTGCTGCTGCCGATCTCGTTGCAGTATATCATTAAGGTGGCTAGACACCTTTTTTCTGAAATAAAAAAAATCATATTTTAAAACATAAATGTAAACTAATTATTTCCCCATTTTGACACATAAAAGGGGGTATATTAACCTCAGTCTTGACCTTGGTATGGGCCCTTTATATGGTCCAGAACCATATTTATCGACGAAACAAGTTTTTTCACTGTCCTTTAGATTTCAAATTTTCCTGCGGATGGATTGACTTCATATTTGAACTAGATTTACTCCTGAATAGCATAATTTCCATATGAGTGTAGAGATTTATGATTAAATGTAAAAAAAAATTTTACATCAGAAAAATGTTGAAAAAATTGAAAAAATTGAAAAAAATCAAGAAAAATTCTTGAAAAACAGATAAAATTTTTTTTCTCATCGAATAAAAAATCCCTACACTCATATGGAAATTACACTATTCAGGAGTAATGGAAATTACACTATTCAGGAGTGCAAATCTGGAGTTAATTCATCCGCAGGAAAATTGAAATCTAACGGACAGTGAAATAACTTGTTTCATCAATGAATATGGTTCTGGCCCATATAAAGGGCCCATACCAAGGTCAACGATGCGATAAATATACCCCCTTTTATGTGTAAAAATCCGGAAATAATTAGTTTACATTTATGTTTTAAAATATGATTTTTTTTATTTCAGAAAAAAGTGTCTAGCCCCCTTAATAGCGTTGTATATAAAGTCAACGTCGGCATTCTCGTCATATTCATTTTCGTCCTCCTCATCGCTCGGGCGAAGTGAAGGAAATCGTTTCTCCGGCTCCGACTCTTCCAACTCGGACTCCTCCAACTCCTCCATCACCCGAATCATCTCATAAATATCTCGATACGGGATCTTCGAAAGAGGCATCTTATAATTATGTAAGCCCCTCTCCGCTGTTTCGTACGCAAAATTGACATTAGATTTCAGCTCGAAAGCCCCATCGGCCGGAGCCTAGTTCGCGCGCCGCCGCTAGCTGGCGCAGCCGCGAAACTGGCGCACTCAATTCGAGCGGGCCACGGATACATAAGCAAGTGTGAAACCCTTACAATTTATACCCCGGAGATATAAGAAAGTTAAAATATACAACGGAGTGACTAAAAGTAGCATCGAATAACTATGGCTGCGAATAATAACCTTCTTGAAGAGGCGGAAAAATACGTGGTCTTCTTAAGGTTGAATCAGCGAAACTTGTCGAGATGCATGGCAAGAGAACCGCATGTCCCTACCCTCGTATCAAGGAAGGATGACTGAAAAAATTTTCAGTTGTGGTCAGGCCAACCTCGGTAGGTAATCTCCTTAAAGAAACATTTTGGACGAGAATTGCAATGAAGGAGTTCAATGATATAGATATTATAGATGAAAGGAACTAAAGTCACGTTGTCAACAGCTGGCGAGACCCATTCGCCAAAATTATATTTGTCAATTAATGATGGGCGAGAATGATCCTTATGCTTCAGTTCACTTCCAAGCCTTCAAAACTCTGTTAAAATCTATTCGAGCTCAGGTCTTACGCATGCATGAGAAAGCGTTTGAGCCCAAGATTTTAGTTTCGTCGGCCAGCGGTGAATCAGATGGTGATGACTTATAATAGTAATAGAAAAAAAAGAAAAAATCTAACAACATTAATGTCAATGCAAACGTAATTGAAATCATGATTTAAAAATAAAATTATCTGAGCCTGTATTTATTACAAGGCTGACTACATTTACTTACTTCCAAACATACCCCTCTTCCCAATCCTTTAAGATGCACATCATAATTCATCCACTTTGCTTACGCTTAATTGAAAGATACTTACAAAACGACTCTACCGAATCTGAAAGCCCTGATCAAATTTTCACTCGTCCGTCTCTCACGGATAATAAAAAAGCGCATTTTGTGCACTCCAGAAAAAAAAATAGCAAGTGCGGAAAAGGTTGGGATGAATTTTTCAGGAGGCTTGATTCCGAAAAGACGCCCTTTTAAAGCACGTCCACGAGAGTGGCTCAATTAAGTCGAGAAAGTGCCTCTGTTTTTTTCCTTTTTTGCACGGACGGGGGTGGCTCTGATTAGTCGCTGCGTGGAAGTGCCAGAGCACAAACACTGCTGTTAATTCCTAGCGATGATCAAGAAAAGCTTGGCTTGCGATATGGGGGCGGAATTTCATGACTATTATTAAAGCAAAAAAATTGCTCAAAGTGAAATATAAAACGGGGGTATGCTCAATGAAAAACAAGAAAATATATATACAATGAAAATTTTTCGTATAGTTTCACAAAAGAATTCAAAAATACAGCGAACAATAATTGTTCCCGGAATACGCGCGCATATGTAGAAACCAGATCACAGGGATATAGAATTTCGCGTATTTTCGTTTACGCTCAATGCTCTCTGATTTCCGAGTGGAAAAAACGCCACCGCTGCTGACGATATATACGAATATTTACGCGAAGGCTTTCCGCGATATTTGTTTTAGAAAAATATTTGTACACGCGGGACGATAAAACGCTGAAATTTCGCTGAAATAAAGCGCGGTAATATCAAGTGGAATAAAAATCTGCAGAAACTTTCGATTTACGAGCCGCCCTCTGTCTTCCCGTAAACGTAGATTTATCGCGACACTGGCCGCTGGTTATTTCTTGGGATGCAATGTAGTAAACTGTGTTTCTTAGAGAGGAGAGGAAGGCCGGGGAGGTCATTTTTCCCAGGAAAGTTTCGCGTCTG
Source organism: Torymus flavipes (assembly GCA_030522905.1). Classification (NCBI taxonomy): domain Eukaryota; kingdom Metazoa; phylum Arthropoda; class Insecta; order Hymenoptera; family Torymidae; genus Torymus; species Torymus flavipes. Next base: position 49,032 of record JAPYZO010000435.1, on the reverse strand, counting down.
ATTCAAAAATAGCGGAGATGTTTCTAATGTCGAAATAAAGTTTGGTTAAAGGTAGAAAACCGGATGTGATCGTGGTGTTCTGGGAAATTTATTTTTACTCACCAACAGAAGTAAGTGATTGATCGTTCAATGCAAAACAACACTTACCTGAAACAACAAGAAACACGCAATTAGTAACCATAAAATGGAGTACTCAATTAAATGAAAAATAAAATTCATTAATCATAACAGTATACAAAATATTCAATTTCAATATAATCAGAATGTGATCAGCGCATTAAATAACGTTTCGATGCGGCTAATTTGTTTACGGAGTAATTGCGTTTAGTGAAAGGCAAAGGCTAAATTGGACGCGGGGGAGCAATATATCATAAGTGTCGAGGGAGCTGCGAAATAATTGAACAATTTTCTCGAGCGAAGCTCCCAAAGAGATTGAGTAAGGGCTAAGAAATGATTACACATCCAACTGAATAATATTACATCCATAGATTCGAGAAGTTTAGGCTGTGATTTCTTAATTAGATCAATCCCTTCTCCTCAGAAACATAATAACGATTGACGAAAACTATTTTTGCCGAGTGTAAAATCACGCCTCCTCCGGTACAAGTGCAATCAACAAAGCACCGGCAAATCTCCAGCCATTAACTAGCGGACGAACAGCGCGGAAAAACGAGGGCGCAAGAAAAAAGGTAAGCCCCGTGCTTTCTCTCTCTCTCTCTCTCTCTCTCTCTCTCTCTCTCTCGCAGTAAAATCTATCGAATCGGTTTAACGAGTGCACGGGGATTATAAATCAACGCTGCGGCGCTCGCTCTGCGCGCGTCCCTCTCTCCACTCGCTCCTTTTATTCCAGGAGAAACAGGGCCAAAGAGAGCGGAAAAAATGGACGAAAAAAAGCGCGCGAGCGCGAGCAAGTACAATAAAAGAGAGAGCACAGGGGCAGATGCATTTTACGACTGGCGACGAGCGCTAACCCTCTACTTTAACGTCGCGCGCGCACGGTGGCCGCCTTTATGCTCTCTTGCCTCCCTCCCTCCTCCTATTCGACTGTCTTATTTTTTTCCTTTGCCGAGAGGATCCTTTTTCGCCGCGGGCTGTGTCTTTATTCCTTCTATTTTTTGTTTCTTTTAGGTTTGTTTCGCTGCTGCTTGGCGTTTTGGTGGGAGCGAGAAAGAGTCGCTGACTCAATTTACATGATTTTTCATTTCGAGTGGTTCTCGCTGATTGCGACTTTTGTCATGTTTTTTATATTTACAGAAATGCAAAGAGTAATTTCGTCCGCTTGTCGTGAATATAATAAATATTAAAAAGGATTTTTGCGAAAACGAATTTTTAATTATAAAAATACGCTTTGTATAATTATTTTCATAGAAATTTTAATTTAATTGGTTCTGTGTCATATTAATATTTGATTGAATAACAAATAATTGATAGGAATTAATAAATTTAAAAATAATAAAAAAAAAATCTTTGACTAGTGCATACCAGAAATTTTTTATCTTGACTACAATTTACTTCAATTTTCTATCTAATAATATGCCATTTGCTCGTTTTGTTATTATTAACGACACTTAAATCCGCATTACCCTTTCGACTTCCACCTAAAAATTCTTCCACGTACACTAGCACCACCACGACCAACATCAATCCGCGAAAAATCGGCAAAAGGCCCAAGACAAAGGGTCTCGAATTTAGCGCGAACACGATTCGCGCATTTGCCTCTTTGTCTTCTAGCTGCGCGCGCGGGCGCGACGCGATGGGGACAAAGAGCAGCAGCAGCAGCAGCAGCAGCAGCAGTGGTAGCGACGGCGTCGAGTGTGAAAAGCGACGGCAAAAAAAATCAGCAGACCGTGACCGCGTCCTTTCAAAGCGCAGCGAAACACGTTCGACGCGCGCGAAATTAAAATTCGGGAAAATGGAAGCAAAGCGTGAATCGAAATTAAAAAGGGAAGGACGTTGGCTACACGGTTTTTGATATAAATAAAATGGTTATTATGTCATGGGGCTTGAGCAAAGTATTCATTCAAAGTGAGCTTGGATTGTGTGGATGGTGAGTGAGGGGATGACGGAATAAGTAGTGATATTGAAATAATATTCCGAGATGAATGACGAATTTTTATGGAAATACTTGAATTGACAAGCGATACTATATGTATTTTAATGAAACTTCGTTTTAATGGATCTCACAAGCACAACGCATGCAAACCAATATTCCAAAAGCAGAAATATATTCACTGCACGTTATACCAGCAGACAGCATAAACCATCGGCTCCCGAAAATCGCGGACCAGGCAACAATAGCCTTTGCCGGCAACAACAAAAAAACCCCTTAACAACCGAGGGCAACGGAAAAAAGAAAAAATAAAACACACGTTTCGGAAATCCGACAAACTCTCGTGCGAATCTGCTTATACTCGCACGGCGGATTGGTAATCGTATTTCACCGAGGCAAAAAAACGCGCTCGCTAACTCTCACGCTAGGTGAGCACGAGAGTCACGACGCAATAGCCTGAAATATTCATCAAATTTTTCTTCGACCTCGCGGTGGTTTTCGCGAGGATTCTTTTAAACGGATTGTATGCACGAGTGTACAGGAGTTTTTTTTTTTTAAGTGAAAATTAATCCGACAATGTCGATGGATTTAGTAAGTGCAGCCCGGAATTACGAAATTTTTACGAGAGTTCATGTTGTCTAATATACGAATAATCTTCCAATAAGTTGGATAAATTTTTTGTTGCCGAGATCTATTTCTTTTTTACGTTTTTAATACCAAAAAACAAAAATAACTCGATCTCCGGCACCTAATTACCATCCTCTCCTCGCATAATAGGACGCTACGCGCGCGCGCGCGCAAACTTTCCGCTTGATTGGATTGACGCGCGCGTCTGCTCGCTCTGTGCATAACTCGATTGTGGATTACACGCGCGAGTGATCGGCTTCTCGCGCGACTCGACTGTTGGCTAATTAATCGTACGCGTAGGCGTGGAGGCTATGCACGTGCCGGGAAGTTGAGGAGCGTCCGAGGATTTCGAGGAAAGTTCGCAGTGAGCTGCGGTTCGCGGCGCGCATGAAAACTTTCTGAGTCTTGCGTCGAATTTTTGTTTCTTGTGATTTTGATTTTTAAATCTGCATCTCTCGTTATAAGTCACTATTTTAGTAGTGATAAGTGGTTAATTAAGGTTTAAATAATGGGTATCGAAAAAAATAGTGAATATGCTCTATCAGTATTGAACGATTTGATACTTTTGATACAATGAATTTTTACTATTTTACATTTATAGCATAATTTCGTTTTAATCGATGAATAATTATGATTTTTTTTTGCCAACGCTTACCAATTGCATTATCTTCGCGTCTCTATGTAAATCACTAATCATACTTAAAATATCAGCCGACCGTTGCCGAAAGTACCAGCGTCAACAATATCCCGCAAAAAGCCTGGCTTATCCATAAAAATGTTAATCATTTAATATTCCAAAAAAGCCTCGCACACATATTTGCATTCGCATTTTTACACGAGCGCAGACCGTCATGGGCGAAAATCCACTCACAGACATCCCATCAGTAAAACGATTATTACACCGATCCCACTATACCCCCTCCTCTTAAAAATTAAAATTTCAAATTCGAAATATTTCCGCAACGCTTTTCCTCTGAGCAAAAAATCCCGAAAATGTTATAACGTCATCGTCCGGCGCTTTAACCACTCATGCTAACCCGAGCGCGTGCCCCAGGTGCTTACGCCCTCTCCGCGACTTTACTGCCAATAAAGCGCCGGTCGGTCAGCGCAAATTGCGCCTTTTTTCGCCCCCCGTCCGTACGCCGACAATCGAGTTTGACGCCAATCACTTTCCCTCTCTCTCTCTCTCTCTCTCTCTCTGCTTCTCTATGTCCAGCCTCTTTTTAATTTGCTGCTTCTTCGAAGCACCGAAATCGCTCGCTAAAAGCCTCGCATACTGGCTGATGGACTCGTGCGGAAAGGAAAGAGGAAGGGACAGACGAGGTTTTTTAATTGCTTCGCAACGACGTAGGGCTGTTTTCGAGGATTTACGGACGAGTCGGACGGTCAAAGAACTGAAGGTGTGGTGAATTGGGTTGGGACGAGTTTATTTGGAAGGTGGATAAAGCAAATTCTGAAACAAAGGGGTCCCAATGAAGTCTTAATCAACAAATGGACGGTAGAATTGACATCATTAAATTTGTTTTGATTAGTTGGAAAAGTATTAAATGATAGTGTTACGACTGAGGTCTTCTTAATAATAAAAAGTGACGAACCCTGAGCTTGAACCAGAGCCGCCGCCACCGCTCGGCATTCTACTACTCGGCGTCATATTGTAATAGGACGCCTTGCTTATTTCGTTCTTCTATATTCGTACGTGTATCCACACGTAACAATAGCTACTTCCATGAATTGATATTCGCTTTTTTGCAAAGTAACAATTTGTTAACTACGGTTAAGTGAATATTTACTAAGTCGATGAGAAAACTATGATGAGGAAGAGGCAGGATGAATTAAAAGTGCATAAGTTGCATAAAAAATATACGGCGAGCGGGACGCGAACCGACGGACCCGAAGTTTGCAGTCCCGCGCTCTACCATTGAGCTAACGTCGCGATGCTTGCTCGAGTGCATCGCGAGCGTCTAGTTCTTATCATGAAAAGGATGCGTCAGGGCTCGGATGACGGTCGAGCTGAGCCCATGACATATTTAATAAGTGCAGAATTTCCCCTATTCGATGAGTGGAAACTATTTCATTTAGTAAAATAAGTTTTCAATTTCACTTATTCAAGCAGTCCTCATCATTTTATCTGGAAAGTAATATTGCACTTACTCAATAAGTGGAAAATAATACTATATTATTTTGAAAAACAAAATAATTTTTGGAGGAGGATAATATAGAGAGGGAGAGTTATTATGACTGAAAGAAGATTCTTGCAGTCATAATACCTCTCTCTCTCTATACAGAAAAAGTGGAAATTTTACTTATTCGTAAGCGAATGAAATTTTAATTTATGAAAAAAGTTAAAATGTTACTTTTTTTAAAGAAGAAAAATTATTCACTAGTAGAACAAGTGAAAATTTATCTTATTTATAAGTGAGTTTAGCGTTAACTTGTAAAATTAGTAATATTTTCATTTATTTGAATTTAGAGAGTAATAAAAATAATTACTAAAATAATGTAGCTACCTCGAGGACGTTGTGAGTTTATTGAACTATGTAGTTGGATACTTAGATCATAAGGAATTAATCCACAATTCGAACTTATAAAATCAGTAACTGTAATTAACGATTTTTCTTCACGTTCTATGAGATTTTCTGCAACTATTAAACTTTTCTCTCTGGGGACAAACCAAATCGACACCTAATAGCAGGAGCAGCTGCTGCGGCCGCTTTTGATTACGAAATAAAAGTCGTTACGACTTCGTCTGGACTTATTATTAACCCCGTCCGGGGATAAAAAGTTCTTCTCCCCCCAGCGTTCTTGCTGATTTACGTAATCAACGCGAAGAAGGCGCTCGAATCTTTTTCGCAGCTAATTATTGTCGCGGGGGCGGGACTCCTCTTCTCATTTTTCTTCGCTCGCCAAGAGAGTGAGAAAGATGACTACTTCTAACGAGATTAGTCGCCCAGTAACATTTCTCTCTCTCTCTCTCTCTCTCTCTCTCTCTCTCTCTCTCTCTCTCTCTCTCTCTCTCGCAATCAGAAATGTGCGGGCGCTCCGCTTTTATGAACTTGGATAGATCTGTCGTTGCTTTACGGTCCCGTGATGGGGTCGGTTAAGATTTTTTATTTGCTGTAGAGAGTAAATAATAATTTTTTTCAAATCAGCAAAATACAAAAATATTCTAAAAATCTGACTAATTTTTGATTGACGAATTGCTATAGACTTTTACTGGATTACTAATATACATTTTTTAGTTTCAATAATTATAACACAAATAGCTTAATAGACCTACTACATTATTTTATGTCTTAAATTTGTATTACGCAAACATTTCACTATTATTGCAAATGCTAAGAGCATTGTCTATTAATAATCCCGGAAACACGTGTAATTGCCAGAGCGCGCTATTAGATAATCTGCATTTCATAAATCATATCGCCATTAGCGGTTTATTGTTTGTTCCAAACAGACAATATGTTTGTTTTATCAATTATAAAGGCGATAGAGTCTATTTATAATTTACGTCGGCGCGCTTTTACGCGCGAAAACGATAAAACTAGTCGCGTTTATCCGCTCGCTCGCAGCCTTTATTGCACTCGATAACGGTGCGGTACTATCACTACTGAGACATTTACGATGCTTCGAGAATAATTTAAAAACGATCGACCATCGAGAAGATGTTAGGCATTCGGTTATCCGTGGACTTATTGGCGCCAGCATGAACTGTCTCAGTGTTGTCTTCGTCCTCTCCTTGGTGCTTAGCGCTTACGGTAAGTATAAGAGCTTCTTTCAAAATATTTTCCAACATTCGTTTGACGACACTTTCAATCGGCGCAGGCCAGAGTGAAGTGGGTGGAACGGCAGCACCGTCAGGCCAGTATCCCTACCAGGGGGCGCTGCGTCGCAAGGGCAGGTTCCTCTGCGGCGTGTCGGTGATCAACGAGCGCTGGCTTCTCACCGCTGCCCACTGCTTCGCGCGGTAAGAATAATTAGTTACAATACTGCGCAAAAGATCTTTTTAACATTGAGCTTCGTAGATTTAAGAATACATCTGAAGCAACAGTATTGCTGGGTACGAACAAAGTAACCGGGGAGAACGGCGTGGTGTACGCGGTGTCGCATCTAGTGCAGCATGAGAGATACGTGAGTTGCTAAGGAATTTTCAATTAAAAATCGGTTAAAATTATGGCTTGTTATTGTTGCATTTCAGGATAAGGATTTTATCCATGCACACGATATCGCACTGATACGCGTGGCCAACAACATCAAATTCACAGATACAGTGCAGCCCGTGAAATTGCCGAGGGACAACTTGGATGATTACGAGAATGCTACGGCTATTTTGGCTGGATGGGGAACTTTCACCGTAAGTTTTTTTTCTTGGGTTCAAATTGGAATTGTTTTTTAATCGACGCGTGTGTTTTAGAATCAAAGTGGACCACCAACAGATCTGCAGCACGTCAAGTTGACAGTCATTAATCATGGCAAGTGTGTGAAGGACTGGAAAGAAGAGAGGAACCGAGACGTTCGTGGTACTCAGATTTGCACCAGTGGTAAGGTCGAAGAGAATCTAACCACTCACGTAAGTAGAATCAATTAACGCTGCTAAATGATCATTTGATAATGTTTGATAACCAAAATAAATTATAGGGTGACTCTGGCGGTCCGCTGGTCTCCGGCGGAGTGCAAATCGGGGTGGTATCGTTTGCATGGCCAAACCTACCTGATGTTTTTACCCGAGTCTCGGCCTACCTACCCTGGATACAGTCGCACACAATGATAAAGTAATTTTTTCAAACAGCTGCGAGTTGTACGGAGTAAAGACAGCTAGAGAAACCAAAATGTGATAGTTAGTCGTATATTATATGTAATTATACCTGTTGTGTAGTTTTTCACGCAAAATTATATTACAGCACTTTCAGAAGCAAACAGTCGTTCTTTTACTCCATCATTAAAACTTTGACAGAGAATTGAGAATTGTCAGTGCTGAATTAGTGTAATTGAATGCACAATGAGTGGAACATCAACTTGTCTGAGAAATATTAGAAATTAATTTTGCAAAAGAATTCGTAATGAGCCCTCTCTCCCATAGCTATTTTGTTTCACTACAGAGCTCTTCCCCTCGCTTTGCGCTCACGCAATTAATATCAAAACAACTTCTCCGAAATTGCGATTAAAATTGAAGTCGTATGCATGCACTCGCGACTGTAACGAAATTCTGTCCTATAAGCCTGGCGCGGTCACCTTTGTTCTGCGCGCACACGCTAATAGACTCTCTATCTCTCTCTCTTTCTCTTCACGGAAAGAAAGGGGAGAGAGAGAGAGAGAGAGAGAGAGAGAGAGAGAGAGACATGCACTCTCTCGTAAAAGCACTTTGCAGCTGGGAGCGCGTGTGCCGTTTATGCAATATCGCGAGCCGTTTACGGTTTATTGCATGTGGACGCTTTCTCGTCGTCTTTCGAACGGTTTTGATTGTTATTGTCCTCGTCGTTGCGGTCGAGGAATAAATTTCCGATTTTTTTTTCATACCGTTCAATTTTGGATGATGCTATTGACGGTGTTTTTTTTTAAATTGTGCAAACGGCTCTTCAAATCTGAATGACGTATCGTCATTGCTTTGTACCGATTGGTCGTGACAGCGTTTTTTGCTCCCTTTCTTCCTTCTCCCAGTTGAAAAATTTTGTGAATGTAGATAAAACCGAAACTGAAGAGCAGCTTGCTGGGTATACGAAGCTACGCCATTGATTCATCCCTTCAAATCCTAGCGATTCTCAAATCACTGTATATATGGAATTTCGTAAAAACGCATCAATGACTAAGTATACTAACGTTTTGAAAGTGACGTTTGTCGTTGAAAATCAATATAGCCCTTGACAGGCCTTAGACCGCAGCACAAAAACCAATCAACAAATCATCGCCCATTGATTCGTGCTCCCGTCTGACCGCAATCATGCCACCGCTAAATCCTCGCCGGCTCGTCGGAGCTAATTCATTCTCCTGTGGTCCTGATCGGCCGTGTCGGCTTGAATTTGCACGTATTAACGGACGGAAATAACAAATATAAAATTAAATTCGGATGCGGTGAATACGACCGCACTTAATTGATTGTCGCCGAACCGTTTTTCGACGATGGTTACTGGATATTACGTTACATGTTTTACTTGGTGTTTGAAAAGGTCACTATATATGGAGGTAGTCGTAAATTCGGAAGATCTTCGATTCCAAGAACAATGCTTCGAAAGCAGACTTACTTCGATGCCCGTGAGCCAATTAAAAACAATTTGCGCCAAACCTCGCGCAAACACTCGTGCCCTTACACACATACACACATACGTACAACACAGGATCGACAATGGACGAAAAAGAGAGAGGACGAGAGAGAGAGAGAGAGAGAGAGAGAGAGAGAGAGAGAGAGAGAGAGAGAGAGAGAGAAGCCAGGTTGACCTAAACGACCGGGCTTTATAGGTTGTAAAGTTGTAAACTCCGTGACAAAGTTGGACGCCCAGATAAAACCTGGCAAGCAAGAGAGCGAGCGAGAGCCCGGGAATATATTCTCCGGTTGCGTAATTAGATGCCGACTGTCCTCACTCGCTGCAAGCTTTACTTCTGCTTCGAGGGCTACGCCGAGGTCACACGACGGTCTCCTCGCTAGAGCAGAAAAAATTTCTTCTGATATGGTTTTCAGCGGAAATTCTTTTCTTTCGAATTCACGCGCCCTCCTTTGCTATTAACGTATACCCTCCATCGTCTTCCAGTCGCGCGAGCGCAGGAAGATTCCACTTGATCTAAATACTCCCAGGCGTAACAAGTCCCTCTCTCGGTGCCGATAAACCAATGGACTATGGTAATCCAACGATCGCGATGATTTAAATATGGATGAGCTGCCGCGAAAAAATGGGGAGGAAGAAAAAGCCCAGGAGAAAATGCGTAGTATAGCTGAATCGGCCCCTAATGACTCGCGCGCGCGTGTATGCCTCGTGTGACCGTAGGCAGCGCACGTCGGATTTGATTTTTTTTCAGGCGAAGAAAAGCATTTTTTCGCGCCGTAGGGAGAGACAGAGAGGGAGAATTGAGATTTTGATTGACATAGGCGGCTGCCGGCTGATTATGCAGATTGAAATTTGTAAGAGGGAGAGATTGGCGGAGAGCTTTTCTTGGTAACGCGTGGAGCGTGGCATTATTGATTTTGCGGTTCGATGGAGTTTGTCAAAAATAATTTTGAACAAAATTAATATTTGTTTCTACATGTTTCATCGTTCAATATTATGTTCTAAATATTGATAGAAATACTTTTTTAATTTTTAATTACAAATCTAAAGTTAGAATTTTTATAATATTAAAATATTAATTTACTAAAATAAAAGCAAAAATTTTCACTTCTATTCCTTTAAATAGTACGTTCTCTCTCTCTCTCTCTCTCTCTTCCCCTTTCTTCCTCTCTCACACACGTACACAGGCATCTATTCTTCCCCGAAAATTTCTCTCAAACGTCATCGTGCAAACAGCCCACCGGCGAGAAAACCCTTTCGATCGCGTGCGCGGGCGAGCGCGCTCCGAAAAAACAAGCGGGTTGTGCGAAGGCGAAACCTGCGGGACTCATCTCGTCTACGCTTTGTCCGCACGTGCAATTACTCATGGGTCACGTATTTAAAGTGCGCGCCGCGTTCCAAGAGAATCGTGTTTGTTCTTTCTAATTAGATTTTTTGCACGATTTTGCGAGACCCACGGAAACTTCCTGGAATGCGCAGGGAAAACACGCGGATGAAATATTCTATTTGTGCTTCGAGAGGCGAGTGGGAAAGGAAAAATTACGTCCCGGAAAAAACCAGCTGTTTCTTAATTTTTTACGATCAAGAGGGGCTCTAGTTTCGTGTAGTGTTCGTGTGGGGTTTATATGTTTTTATTTTTTTAATATAAGTAGGGAATTTCCCGTGTAAAATTGCAGTGTAAGCCTTTTTATCTTTACTTTCTGCTGGTTCTGATAAGAACGATCATTTACTAAGTTATTTAGAAAAGTTGTTTTGCTGAAAATGATTGTTGCACAAACTCGCTATGCAGGAGCATTTTTTTAAAACTAAATACATTAGACGATCATGAGCAACAGTAAAACAAGAGGGTTGCACTTTTTGATACATGTATTTTTGATGGTTCTGAAACAGTACCATAATTTTTTCTTAAATCATGAAAGCTCATATAATTTAAGATTAACTTTTACCTTTTACCTCACTCTCTATTTAAACTAACACAGGATCAAAAACGAGCTGAAGCCTTGTTTGGTAACCGAGGACAATCAGCAGCCGATTACAACTCCTCGGTGCCGTTCAAAGGCTAAAATGCAAAACGATCAAGCGACGCAATATTCTAATTGGCGTGTCCCGCAAATCAACGTTGTGGCCCATCATCATAATCGCCATTACCGTTAATCCGACGGTTTGACGTCAGCCATGGCTTGTTAGCCGTTGGAATAAAATTAACAATTCCTGTGTACGTGTCGAAAGGAAGAGGACTAAGTGTATAACTTGTTACGTTACAGAGTCCGCGGATGCATTAATCGGCGTCAAGCGTTGAGTCATGGTACGTATGACAAGTATTAGTAGACAGAAAAAATTATTCAAAATTATAAACTTAGTAATATTTTCAGAAATCGGACTTTATACATTAATTTCATTAGCAAAATAATAATAAAATTTGTAAGAGCCACTCATAAACTGGTCTAAATTGCCTGGATTCATAAAAAAAAATCATCAAAATAGCTAGACTACTAAAGAATCACATATCCTCCTGCCGACTCCACAAATCCTCATCGCACGCACTTTTAATCGTCCCTCTGGACCAACCCCTTCCTTTTACTTCTCCTCTACCTTCTATCCGACCTTTGGTTCTCGGTCGCCCTAAATCAAGGAGGGCTTCTCTAATTGCCCGGGCGCGCCGCGTTTGAATTACTTAACCCGAAATTAGTTTTGGACGTGAAGAAACGGGCCGATTGCACTTGTCGAATCGCTTCCTCCCTCTCCACCGGAATAAATTCCTCCCGCTCCTACCTCGCAGAAGGAAGAAAGTTCGTATAGCGCCGGATTAGGGTAATCGATGGCGCCACGCGTCTCCGATTATCGCTGGAACTGTAGCCGACTAATTGGTCGAGATAAATGGAACCGAATTTATTTTTTTTCTTTGTTGTGGCTTTCTTTGGGGATCGTGGGTAGTATATTTTTCATGGTGTCATTGAATATGCATCGCGGTCATTATATATCGAGTCATTATAAGCTGACATACTCATTTGCCGGGACTATTTTCTCTTGCTCATTCGATAAGATTCATTAATAAAAAAAAAACAAAATTTCTACCTCCTTGATAAAGATATGCGATCCATAATTATTACGAGGCCTGACAACAATATTACAATATTTAATAAATGGGTGTTTCATTAAGTATTGTTTCGCCAGCAGCCTCTCCTCGCCGAAACATTTTCCAACAATTTACGGTCGAGCGGTGTGCTGCGGCTCTCTGTTCGCGGAATATGTATATATATGAATTCGCCCTTGTTGAATCAAGAGTTTATCGGTAGGCGAGTTACAGTCAAGTACTGTTATGCGAAATATCCGCACGTGCATGCGCATGTAAAATCAATCAAAACTTGGTATTAATATAGAGATGCTCGAGAGCGCGCTGTTTGTTCGTAAAATTTCTGTTTATACGCTGCGTATTATAAGATATTCGATATATAAAATTGGAGGGAAGCTGCGGGGGTTTCATTAAATTCGATATTATTAATTCATCCAGCTATATTAATGCAAATATTTGCCCGCGCGTTCAGGCCAGGAGAATTACGGGATAAATAGGATGAGAGAGAGAGAGGGGCGGGGGGGGGGGCAGGGTGAACGTTCGGATGTACCAATGGCATTAACGGAAATTTCTTACCGACCGATCACCGCTATACACAGTGTTTGAACTCTGGCAACGATCGCCTCATTACATAGCACACGTACAGGCAAGAACGTACTCCCACGCTCTAAACAGCAAAATGAAGAAAGATAAGCGCGCCACATACCTCACTTGTGCTTGCGCCTCGAGAAATAACGAGACTGGCGGAGGCTGCTGTGTGCACATAAGCCCAACGTGTACGCAGGTGAATTGTCTAGCTGCTTGCGCGCGAGTATAAGTTCCGAGGGGGTAAAATACGCGCAAGGATGCGAGATTTACGCGGCAGCCACACCTGGTTAGCGCTGTGCGAGCGCGCGTGGAATAGTCTCGTAAATTTCCATACTCGCGCGAGCATTAAATCTCGGGGTGGCGCCGACGTCGAAAGCCGAGAGCGCGTGTACCGGTTAACCGGTCTGCTCGTGTCTTGGCCTGAAAGTGAGAAGCGATGGGCTGTGTTGTTGTTTGGCTTGAGATTCTTACTGCTACTGCTTGCTGCTGATGAGTTGAAGTTAATAAAAGACGATGACTGCCCTCGAACACGAGCCTCTTATGCCTCCTGTTCCTATCTTATATGTTTATGTTATCAGAAAACATAAATTATAGTAATTGAAATGGTAGTTACAGTTAAAGAAAATTTACAAAAAAACATTGGCGTCCAACTAACCATCAAGATACCTCAGCTCATCATTGAACTCCTGAACCCTCACTTTCCTATCGCTTCCTCTCTCTCTCCGTATCTCCCAGTTCCCACTCCATATCAGCAACGAGTAGTACGCCATCCTTGCACATGAAGAGAGAACTTCATCGCGCACGAGCTTCGACTGACACGTAGTCTCTCTCAGCCCGAGAGATCGCGCGCACACATGGCAACAGCGGGCCGCGAGAGACAAATGCGACTTTCATGCGACGAAGGAGAGGGAAGTTTAAACGACGCAACTTCAGCAAGTGTTCCCGGCAGGTGGATTTAATTGCTTCTCTCTTGCCCTCTCCCTACTTCTCCGGCGCGATTGTCTTCAGGTTCGGGATCGTCTTGCTCCCCCCCCCCGCCTCTCTCCCGAGTAACACGGCAAAAAGTTGGAGCACGACAGGCTCAACGAGAGACAAGTGAGAGAGATTGAGAGAGAGAGTTCCCCGTCGCTTCCTTTTTTACGTCCTGCCTGTCGTTTAATAAGAACTTGAGACGACCGCGGCAGTGTTGGTAGATTTTTACACCGGTGCGGCGTCGTTTCTTTTACGAGAGGCGGGCGGACAGAGGAATTCACTTTGATGGTTTGGAGGTTAATTTTGCGAACATTTTGACGGTCATATTGTGTAAGCTTGCTGTCCCTGGACTGGCTTCTTTTGTTTCATATAATTTGTTTTTCCGCGTTTAATTAAGTAGCACTTGTTCCTGCTACGATTTTGCAATTCGAACGCATGAGCTTGCAACTAATAATGTTATGGTTCCATTCTGGCACGTGGCAATAAACGGAAATAGGAATAGAAGAAAGCTAGACAAAACGAGCATTGCGCGCACGAAAACACACAACAGAAAATTTAATAAATAATATATCTTCTTTCTCTCTACCTATCGTTTTCCGTAGAATTGAACTTTATCATCCGATCCGTGAGTGTTGCGAAAACAACCTGTCTACCGTCGATATACACAAACCGGTGAATGCACGTAAAAGAAACAGAGTAAGGTGAGAGCAGAACGATGATCAGAGACTCGAAGACGACAATTTCGATGTTTTATTGGCCACTGCGTTGAGGAAAAATATTGCGCATATTTTCTTCCGCGTGGAATTGTGAACGTCGTGACGGAGGACAAGGGGCCACGTGCCCGTGTATATTCTTTGAAAAGATATTTTCTTCCCCTGCCCGTGAGGGAGTAGAAGACGGGCCTTTGTTTGCCATATCGATCCAGGGATCCAAGTTAGAGAGAGAAAGAGAGAGAGAGAGAGAGAGAGAGAGAGAGAGAGAGAGAGAGAGAGAGAGTATTGTTCAATGATGATACGGCTGGGTGATGGTTTAGTTTGATAGATAATTGAATTGTTTTCATCGTGATTTCATAATTTAAAAATTTTAATTGTTTTTAAATTTTAAAAAGTACGAGTAGAGGTGAAATAATGAAATGCCTCCTAGGCACATAAAACTAATTCTATATTCTTATTCCGATCCTCTAAACTCCAATGCTAACATCGAATTGATCTCAAGTGTTGAAAAAGTCGCCTTTCCAGCAAAATTAAAAATAAGTAAGTACGCCCTATATCACGTCCGTAGTGTGTTTACCTGATCGACCTCGCATCGCTCGCACTTTCGAGTGAGGAAAAGCTTTTCGTGGCGAGTCGACATCTTTGCCACGGGATACACATAATTTCCTACGCGTTGATGCCGAAACCTGTCGTGGTGTCGGAGCTGATTGCTGCTGACATAGTGTATTTTCCGAACGTGGGGTGAGGATTTTCATCGAAAGTGATTCTAAATTTAAGTGTAACTTAATCTTTTCATCAACTTCATTAGGCGGAACCTCGTGGGAACTGAATGATCGTTTCATCGTAGTGACGAATCGTACTATTGCATAGAGAAAGGCCTAATTACCACATGGTTACCCTCTTCTCTACACGCCATAAAAGTAAACATACATCAAATCGCTGCGATAAAGACGTCACGCCGGTTATGTGTGTCAGTTTAGGCAAACGTTGCCAGTGTTTAGCTAACCTTGTTGAAGCTGAGCGTGGATTTTCGAACTGGCAAAATTGTAAAAGTTTTTACTCTAATAGTTACGAGGTAAAAGCTGGCAATCCACTACGCTTCAATTATCCGGCGTAAAACAGTAGGCGTACATGGGATATCTCTCGCAAACTGCGAGAGCATTAAAATTCGTCGATATACCCGGACCCCCTACACCTCACAAACTAACAACTCGACCCTCTCCTACTTTTGACCATCCCTGTATAAAACTCTACGTATGCACATATATCCCCCAATACTGTTTTACTCTCGCTCTTCTCTCTCGTTCTCTCCCTCTTTCTCGTTAATACCCCTAACCCCTCGCTCTTGTGCGGCTTTAATTCTCTCGTACGATCAGGCATTTCACGTCGGTAGCATTTAAACTTGCGCGCGCGTGTGCGGGGCTGTCCATCGCTCAAAATTGACTATGAAACGGGTGGACGGAAAATCATGAAATTTCACTCGCCCGTGTATGCGCGAGGACGGCTGGGTGAGACATATAACGTGGGTGGACGCCGTTGCCGCTACTGCGGAGGACAGAATGTGCGAGGTCCTAAAAATAACGGGACTTTTATCGTAGGTAAAACCGGTTCATTTTGACGAAGCAAGAGTGTAGCGAGCTTAAAGTTTTTTTTTTTCATTTTTAAGTTGAGTAAAGAGTTTTTGTAATATCTATTGGTTTGTTGAATGATATTGACAATGGTCTGAGTTGATTAATGATTATTTTTCATGATTTTTATATTTTACCATCAATTAACCTTTAGCACCCAAACCTTCATCATCCAACGGACTACCTTCATGCTTAGAACATTTGAAGAGTGGACAATGGCTTCACGCTTATGCCATATTGGGCGCAGAGCGAAAAAATTAACGAGAATTCAGGCTTGGACGGAGCAATTGTAAAAGCGCCGTGGCGTCGAGGTGTGAAGCTTTTTTCGCCTGCTCTCTCCCTCTCTCTCTCTCTCTCTCTCTCCTCTTTCTCTTACGCTCTTTCTCTATCCTACTCTCTCTCCCGCGGTTTTTTGTTCTCTCACTAGCGTGTGTTTCATATTTACTCGGCGGCGGTGCTTTTTGCGAAGGATTTAAGTAAGGCGAGAGCGTGGAGAAGAGGGTCGAGGTTTTTCGACGAGGCGATTGTTTAGGCCGAGATTGATTATGAAGCTCGCTGTTATTAAATTTCATTGTTTCGTGGTCTATGGTTTTCACTTCACGTGATTATTCTTTAATATAAAGCAGAGGTTTTACATTTTTAGTACGAGGTTATGAAAAAAAAAGTTATGGTTTTAAACGATTTTTCCTTAAAAAGAATGAATTTTTTTACAGAGTATTTGCAATCAATGTTGTTTTATTGAAAGATACAGTGATTCATCATTATAAATGTTTTTGATTACATAAAGAACAAATGTATTAACAGTGAATAAAGAATGTGTCAATTTTCTCTCTAGTTCACATAAACTAGATAAATCAATTTAAAAACTACATTTCGATGTCTCTGTGAGTTTAAAAATGAATTCTCAGTTCTCGTAAATATACCTTCCTTACAAATTACAAGCATCTTATTTCGCCGTAAAATCACTCTCTTTCAGTCTACAAATCTCTCCCTGCCTCTCATTCCCACTTTCCCTGCAAGCATACGCATCAACAGCCCATACACTCCGGCACAACTCTCATTTCGACAAGCTTGCGGGAGCGATCGTGCGCTCGCGTGCAAATAAAATATACATTACGCGGCATGAAAGGTCCGGATAAGTCCGCGCGATGGCGTCCCGGCACGTCGGGGAATATCCGCCGCTCCAGCTTCTCGGCACACGGCGCAAATATTGGCGCGTGAGTGTACGTATAAGACTTGGTAAAAAGGAATGGTGCTGATGCTGGGATTAAATGTTTGCGGGTGATTTCTGACTTGGGCTACTGCTGCTGTGGATTGGTTCTGCTGCTGCTATAAGTCTTATTGAGAATTTAGCCTTTCGCGTAATAAATCGCTCCTGTAGTAGAGAAAAAAGGAATCTTCAACTACGTGTCCAACTCCTCATAAAGCTTTCGCGAATCGTGCATATTAATCTCATCTCTCCTGCTTCTCGTTCAACTCTTAATTACGAAATTCCTTGCCGTTCGGCGCGCACGGGCCCGTAGAAAAGAATCGCCGCGGAAAACACGCAGCACTCTGGCCGGCCGAGCGTTAAGGCACTCGGTCCAATTAACGTCTCGTTATTAAATTTTTTGCCCGACGCGACGACGCGCGAGTAATCCGGTACTCCGCTGTCCCCATTGTCGCTGCTGATTCGGTTTCCAGCTTCTGCTGCTGTTGTGTGTGCAGGTGTAGGAATGCGGTGTATGAATTAGTGGCTGGATCGTGTAGAAAGAGGCTTCTCAGAGGTGATCGTATATGTCTTAAGGCGGATTAGTTGAAATCAATGCATCTTACTGTCTTCTAGACTTTAATTTCAAGAAAGACTACGTTAAATATTGAATTTAATGTTATAAAACCATTTCTCGAGTATTAGCAACGCGAATTTAACGGCATTTTCTTGGTTATGAATCAAATATAATAAAGTACGAGATACCACTCTATAATCTCATTAAAACCCAAGATTAATCTCTACTACGTCTCACAGCATCTTTATTTTAATCATTGGTCTCTACCCGTTCTTCTATGTTATAACAACAAATCGGATGTATTAACCAGATTTCGAATTTGAAAACAAAATGTTTACCAAGACAGTTTTCAACCTCATATAGCCTTCGTTAAACAAATTCCCTGTCCAAACAGCCAACACATTTATCAGCCCATCATCAAAGCCCATCGAAAAAAAAGGCAAAGACGTCACCTAAAACCTTCCAAAAGCCTCCCCTCACGCAGCTATCGAACAAAGATTCCATTCCAAGACATCATCCTCCTTCTCTTCCTCTTTCTCTTCCTGTACCGTCTCGTACCTCGTTGCGATCGGACGCAACTTCCAGTGTCCGCGCGTCGCGGAGAAAACGGGGACTCGAGGGAAATCACGTTTCCAGTTCTCGAGGGGTAAGGAGTCTCTCTCTCTCTCTCTCTCTCTCTCTCTCTCTCTCTCTCTCTTACGCGCACAACGCCCGCCTCTCCCAAGTGTCCTTTGTTCCGCGACTGCGCGCTCTCCGTAGGTTTGTTTACGCTTTAAATTGCACGTGTTTGGAGAAAGAGTATAGAATGACGAGTGTGCATTTGTCCCGTTGTAAGTTACAGTGCCAGTGGATGAGTCTTTTCAGGGCGAATGGATTGTTTTGCGATAAGTATTAGGCCTTGGTACAAGAGTTTCAAGAAGTATAGCTTTGTATCTACATTACTTATATGACGATAATATGATACGATTGATTTGTAATAAGAGTAGATTAGAATATATTTTTCTTGATAAGTTTTCGTTAAAATTGATCAAAGTGACAGTACTACTATATTTAAATACTCCCGTATAATTTTAAATGCATCGTAGATGTGAAATAAATGTCACGGGCTCAGCTCGACCGTCATCCGAGCCCTGACGTATCCGCTTCATGATAACCACTATAAGACGCTCGCGATGCTCTCCAGCAAGTATCGCGACGTTAGCTCAGTGGTAGAGCACGGGACTACAAATTTCGGGTTCGTCGGTTCGCGTCCCGCTCGTCGCATATTTTTTATGCAACGTATGCACTTTTAATTCATTCTGCCTCTTCCTCCGTAACAATAACATCAGACTAGACAATTGGAAATAACAAACTTGACGATTGGAAACAACAAACTTGACTAAAGCACAAACAACCTATGGATACAATTATCTTTTGAAAAAGCCTATTTTCCTTGCTCAGCAGACTGTACAGCAGCAGGCATCGCAGAAACATACTCTCTCTCTGACTCTCTCTTTTCTTCTCTCTATCCGCAACAGCAGCTAGTCCGGAAAGGAGGAAATAAAGTCGCGGAGGCGGCAAAAGTTCGTCCATTAGCGATAACAATGAAAGA
Source organism: Torymus flavipes (assembly GCA_030522905.1). Taxonomy (NCBI): domain Eukaryota; kingdom Metazoa; phylum Arthropoda; class Insecta; order Hymenoptera; family Torymidae; genus Torymus; species Torymus flavipes. Next base: position 29,770 of record JAPYZO010000435.1, on the reverse strand, counting down.
TGGACACCCGCCGCCACCGCCGACGTCGACGACAACGGCGCGCCACCGCCGCTGCGTTTGTCAGGCCACGACGTTGTTTTGGCAAGGCGTCCGAGTCAGCTGGAAATCGCCGCGGCGTCTTACCGAGAGCGCGTCCGCGCGTTTGACTGATGATTATTGGCCGGAGTAGCATCTGCCGCCGCGCGTGACGAGTGATTAATCGTTGGAACTGGAGGGGAGGAGAGAATTGCGAATGAGGTGACAATGTCGCGAGGATTTCGGGAATAGCGGATGACGGAGCTTGGAGGGGGAGATGGGAAATGCTGGGGTATGCGGTTGTTATTTTTTAGTATATGCTGACGGTCTGGCTGTTGCGTCATTTTCCAGAGCTTTTTTTAGTGCCTCTTGATAGAGACTTTCGAATCTAGATTTCAATCACATATTATGAAATAATAAAAGAAAATCAAGTATTTGGGGATAAGAAGGAATATATTGTCCATCACACATCAAAAGAAAATGGTAATGAGTTTGATCAGACATTGCTTTTTATAACCCAAATAATATTAATATACAGTACTAAAAACTTATCCCTTAAGATTGACCCATTTAATCCTAGCCAAACGAAACGAAAATTCAATCTGTCTAGTCACTCATTAAAGTATCCAAAAACGAAGTCCGGCCGCCAAACTTTCTTACCGGCCCCTTGTTAGAAGGGGGTAATTGATCCGCAAAAAAATAGCCACAGCGTAACTTCTATGTATGTTTGGGGAACCTGTGTGTATGTGTGTGTTATCGCTGGCGCGACTCCTCCCAAAGTCGCAAGTCAACGTGTGTACGAGCGATAAAGTGCAAGGAGGAAGAGGGCAAAGTTCGTCTGGTGCGGCTATTATCGACGCGCTGGAATCCTAGAGCTAAGATTAAAATGTGGACCAGATAAAAGCCGCCGACGCTGGCGCGCTTTCCAATTTGAAACTTTTCCGCAAGGAGTTCGGAAAGAGAGGGAGAAGAGAGACTTTTCGCGGCTGTGAGCTTTTTTTCCCCACGGTTTCTTTCGGGTCGGGAGATCGACTTTTTGCGTTTGTCGGGTTGCGTCTCACAAAGTTCCTCCGGATTTGCTGGATAATAGGTCGCGGTGGTCGCACCGACAAAGCTGCCACAAATCATGTTCAAGAAAGTGTATTTTAGCTGAAAAAAAGGTTTGATCATTGAAATAAGAAAACCAATATTGCCAGCTGAAGGTTTTGTGAGAAAGTGATATTATAAATTAATCACAGTTACAAGTCAAATACTTATAGAATTTATCATTTACTTTGTATTAAATTAGAAATTGTCATGAATACGTATGCTCCATAACGATTACATAAAAAATAATCAAATATTTTTATTCATAGAATCAAAAGAAAAAACTTTCTTTGCAGAAAACCAGCTTATAAATCCTATTATCAACCCTTCGTTGCACAGAGAAAAAAAACTACTGCGCAAACGAGCTGCGGCCATAGTTACAAGGACGCGACACATGGGAAAGCGAGCGACTCGACTCCTCGGACTCGGATTGCGATACCTAATCCGATTTAGCGCCGAGCGCTAATTAATCGGCCGGCGACGACGGGTTGCGAGAAATATTACGAGAGACGACGTGTAGGATTAGCGAGAGAACAAAGGACGCGGATCGGTAGTGTCGTTGAATTTTTCTTAAGGAAAAATTGTAGGCTGGAGAACGTGCAATACTCGTCTCGAGTGCAGGTAAAACATGAAAGTATTTTATTGAGTGAGCAAAAATATTAAAGTCCTTCCTAACAAGTCGTAAAATAGCTGAACACTTTTAATAATTACTCATTCTTAAACGAGCGACCCTAGGCAGTGAGACAAACCAAATCACACCCGCGTTATTTATCAAAACCTCAGCTCTGCCTTTCGCCCACCCTCTCTCATATACTGAGTTTGGCAGCATCCCCGAGCCATTTAGCAAGTCAATATCGCAGCGGCAGTGGCGACTGCTCCACCCTCGCGCCAAAATATTAATGGAGTCCCTTTAAACGTCATCCTCTTGACCTGCTCGTTCTCCCTTGATTCTGCCAACTTCGAGAATAGAGCGGAGAGCGCAGGAGTAAGCGAGAAGCTTCTAACTAGGCATGGGGGTAGCCAGTATTATGCCAATTAACACAATTAGCCGCGGCGCGGGCAAACGAGCGTTTGATTTTCCGCCTTTATGCATTAAACATGCGTGCGTCGCGGTGTGAAATGCGTTTTTTCTCTATCGTAAAAATGATGAAATTTCAATTTCGACAAGATACTTTGCTCACCCCCCGCCCCCTCCATGCGAATGAATTCAGCTTCGGATTATTTTTATATGCCCGAGGGAAAAGCCTCTACTTCCGCGTATCGTAAAAAGAGAAGCTATTTTGAATGTATACAAAACAGTCGGCACGCGAGAAGAGCTTCGAATTCAATTAGCTGAAAGCGTTTATTTGCCAGGCCGGCCGCGAAGAGAAGAGGGCGACCGAGACAATGAGCGTATACGAAGCGCCGTTCGATAAACCGAATACGAGCGTGCAGGGGAGAAAAAGGGGGATGAAACCCTCTCAAAATTGCACCTAATAAAATGCAAATCGAACAATAGCGCGCGAGCACATGTACGCGCCGCTATTGGCGAATGGTCGAAAAATTGAAACCTTAGACGGCTGGATAGAATTCCCTTCGAGAAAAATCATGTATATGTGGGCGTTTCCGTGTATTATGCAAAAGAAGAGTTTTTACACGTAAAAAAATTTTATGTTTCAATATTAACTATACTGGGTTTATTGTTAGCAAAACAAAAAAATGTTTATTGATATGCAAAAAAAGGTAGACCAAGAGTGAATTTCTACACTTCAAATGTTCATCCTTTTCTCACGTACATCTGATTAACAGTAAATTTAACCTATCATTTAATCAAAGAAGTGCTCTTGACATTTATCAAAAGCAATCTAGCCAAACCCTTCCTAAAATCCAACTTGGAAAAGCTTTCTCACCACGGAAAACAGCTACTACTCTACTACAACTACGTGTATTGGCATGACGCACGTGCGCTCGCGCGCGCCTCGTCGTCATCGTCGTCGTCGCGGGCGCCTTTAGTACGCGGCACACACGTGCCACGCAACGCACGCGCGCGCGCGCGCGCATTCATATGCGAGAGAGAAGGAGAGAGACGCTAGCACTCGGCGGTAACACTGCGGTATGCAGTTGATTATGGCCGGCTATATGAAGGGGCTCGACGTGCCCCGGCATCTTGAGCGCCGCCGCAGCAGTAGCAGCAGCCCACTTCTGCGAGAGTTCTGTATATATGTAGGCGTGTATGTGGATGCGTGCCTTAGTCGTGCGATATGGAGTTTGGAAAGTGGACGGTTTTGAGGAAGGTGCTGAGGCTGAATGAGCTGAAATTAATATTTATCTTGTACGTTTGAATGTGTCTAATATGTATTTTGAAAATTTGACGGGTTATTTTCTACAGTCATTGTATTTTGCCGTTAAACTAAGCTCATCTAGTCACTGAAAAATTATAAATAGTCACTCCCTTCCAGGTATTATAATCCATTTTCTCTCTTAGTCTATGAAAACTTATTCAAAAACTAAGCAATCCCTAGCCATCTTTGCACAATCCTCTGGGCAAACTCGAGGCATGTCCGCTGCCTCAGCTCAGCGCAGCACCTAGTGCGTAACAAGCTGTCGGGTCCGTGGTGCTGCATCCCCCGAGTCAATAAGCACGATCATTCAGGCACACGGAAACAAAGCCATCGTGTCGAGAGGTACGCGTATACGCATACAGACTCGTCCGGCAATATCCGGTGTCTTGAGGACGAGAGAGTTTCCGCCATGTCCCGGGAGGGATATTCGCGTACTGCGTCGAGTAACGGGTTATTTCAGCGGGGCCGAATGTGCAGTATAGTTTGATTTCCAGAAATTTTCCTCCTAACGTTTTAATCGCAATAAGCCCCGAAAAGTACAAGCCGTCGATCCCGGTGAGAGGGTGAGCAGACTCCAAAGAAAACAGGTGATTAAACGTCGCTCTCGTCTCATATTTTCCTATTAAACACGCCGAAATTAATTTCAGCCGCCCTTGCCTTTTAAGCTCATTAGCAAACCCGTGCTCACCACAATTACCGCAGCAGTGATGATTCGGATGAAAAAATATTTATCCTGAAAATTTTAATACTTAGCTCCCTCGTTGTCTCGAGTAAATTTTTCAAAGTTTATAATACCCCGGATTCGGGGTAAATAAACGCATCGATATAGTGACGAGTGGCTGCAGCGGCTGAAATTCAATTACGCTCATCCGTGCAAACATGGCCATGTCCGGTTGATTACCGGGGAAAGAAAAAATTACGGTCAAATATTGAGCTGTACGTGGCAGCCATTTTCCGCGTTACCCTCTGTTCTGTTTTTTTCCTCTGGCGGAAAATCGTGCGGCAACTCGTATATATATTCACGGGATACGTGAACATCCGGTGAACGGGTGCTGTGCGAAAAACATATATATGCGAGGGAGACTTGCGTGCGTTGGGGTAATGACACGCGAGTGTATATGAGTCACTACGCACGGTTCTGTAGGTTTGTAACGAAATGTGATGGTTATTTTTATGCCGTTTTTAATTATTGAGACTTTTTTATATGACATAAAAATAAATGATGATGAAAACATGGATATATATGCGTGTATTATCAAAGAATTTATTGCTCTTTTATTTTCAAATGAAGTCGAAAACACAAATTCTAATAGAATCCTTTGTGTGTAATCATAAGTATTATAAAAATTCATATTTTCATTCAATTTCTGCATTTTCATACTGATTTACATTATTAATCATGATTATTTCTTAAGAACCAGATACACAACATTCTTTCAAACACCATAGGCACGACAATTTAACTCCTACAAATCCATGTCTCTACCATGCCCAATACAAAAGCAGATCACGCACACACATAGATATACATATACCTGCGTATAAAACCACACGCGAAAAATGAGCGGAAAAAGCAGAGGCGAGGGAAATTGCGAGCGGCGCGCGTCCAGTCGATCTAATCGAGTGAAATTTAATCGATAACTCTTCCCATCGCACGAGCGTATCTCTCTCTCTCTCTCTCTCTCTCTCTCTCTCTCTCTCTCTCTCTCTCTCTCTTTCGATTGGCTTTCCGGCTTGTTTTACACGCGTTGATGATTTTTAACGCAACTCTGCGCGAACCGAGGTTATTTTATTTGACTTTTCGATTCTCTTTTTAATTCGGATTTATACGAGAGAATGTAAGGGCTATCTCTCTCTCTCTCCCTCCCTCTAGCTGCGCTCGCTTTATTTATCCACCCTTAATGAACGAGAGAGGTATTACAGTTTTTCGCAAGCATTCAGGATTTTTATCCGCGATGCCAGTGCAGTCCGAAGTTAATTAATTAGGTATACCCTGTCTGTGTGCGTATGTATTGTCCCGGGATTCCGGGAGAATGGACGAGGAATCTTTTTCGCTCGCGCGTTTTTGATGATGTTATTAAATTTTACGAGCTAGGTATGGAAGTAATTAAAAATGAATATCATTGGAAAAAATTTTTTCCACTAACAGAGGGAGAGAGACTTGGAGAGATGGAAAATAGTAAAATTACCGGGATCGTTGAAAATGTTGAAAAATTAATTTGTCGGAATTTTTCGTTTCGCGTATTAAACATATTAATCAGAGAAATGCGTCCAACGCAAATTTTAAAATATTATCGAATTAAAAAATTATCCAACGCTGTATTTCCACAAAAAATCTTGTCCTAAGCATTGCTCATCACGATAACGTATATACCCACGAAGAAGCGCCACCACCACGTCGCAATAAACCATCAAAGAGGTAGCGCGCGCCTTTGTCGTCGGAAAGTCTTCGCAGGCAAATTATGCGTTCGATATTAACTTCACGTCGCGGTGATGGCAGCAGCAGACGACTACTTTGGTGAATTTTGAATTTCGGCGCGAACGCGTCGACAGGACATTAAGTTGTCGCGCGACTCGCTCTGCGGTATGAAGGTCCATAGTAATTACGAGATAAGTATATGGTAGATTGGTGTTTTTTTTCATCTTTTAACAAGAAATGAGAAGAATTAAAAAAAATTATAGATTTTAAAAAGTGTTTTTGGATTTTCACGCATGCGAGTCATTTAAGTACCTGTTCACTGATCTTTGATTCCCAAGAGAGAACAACAAAATTTGACATTTATTGATACCAGTAGATGAAGCATTAGTAGCATAAAGCAGCAGCCTATCAGCATAGTGAAGAGTTAATTGATTTTCTTCAACGAGTTACCACAGGAAAACTACAATCATAACACCCACCGAGCCAATTTCCACAGCAACGATCTCCGAGCCTCCTCCCACTTAATTTGAGCGCGATTTGATATCATTATGGACTTTCACGCAAGCGCGTGAAAAAAAAACCTCGGCGGTAATTTATGCAAAATGACGCGCGCGCGCGCGAATATCCCTAGGTGATGCGCGCGAACGCTCTTCTCTATGGTTCATTAGTGCACGGCCGCGTACAGCACCCGATCGAATCGCTTGCGCGCGGCTCGTTAATTCTTATTCATTATGACGCGTCACGCGTTCGCGTTCTCGGGGCCATATTTCGATGTACAAGGTAGGGGGTCGTTTTTACGAGTTTGGAGTTGGCCGGTAGTTGGAGGTTAGCTAGAGGAAATTGTTTATATTGTGCACGTTTTTACGATGAAAATGAATTTGACGTTGGCAAGCCAAAGGGAAGGCACACTATGGTAGGATACAATGTTGTAAATTCACATTCTTCTTCTTGATAGCGTTTTTTAATTATCTGAAAACAATGAATCGAATCTCTTCTCTTTGGCCTAATTCAACGCGTAATCAATTTCGAATAAGTATATCCATAACCCCGCAATTTTCAGTAATCCAAAAAACTTCTTTTCTCACTTTTCCTCCCTTGATTCAAAAGTACCCCTGTAAGTTTGGCCTTACCGGAGGCGCTTGCAAGTGACGTTTAATATATTCTCGCGCATGATAGCCCTCCTGCCTTCCCGATCGGTGTCAATGTCGTCGTCGGAGTTTCCCCATCAGAAACGCTCTATCTCTCTCCTTTCTTCTTGTATGGATGGCCGCATGGTGCGCGTAACGACAGAAAGATTGGTTGTCACGCGCGTGCGCTCTCTTTGAACGGCGGTTTCACTTCGGTATAAGATGTACCTCGGTTAGCTCGTCGTTTTGGTAAAGAAAGCTTGCGAATCCTACCTTGGGTAAATTTTCAGTTATTAACATTAATATTATTTTTGAGTATTTTTATATTAGTATTAGAGTATAAAAGTGTAGATATATTTGAAACTTAAGTAAAATGTTCTTTAAGCATTAAACATTTAATCAATACCAAAAAAATTCTTGGCCAGCGATCAAATTAATAAAAAAATTGAGTTTAAAAATAAGTTCGTTTAACACATAACCTTATGGGAAGCAACAGTTTATCGCTTCATAGTTACTTCTAAATAAGCAGTTTTTAATATGTAATATACGAAATTAAAGATCTTTTTGTAGAGAATCTGACGATGTCATCATAATTATAGGTCAACGGCCAAACAGAAAAGATATTAATGATAAACGGATGCGCAGTGAGAACTGAAATATAAATACGTTAATAAATCAACAGATTTGTTTTTTCTTTAAATACTTAAAAGTAATTTACAATAAATTTAAGCAAAAAGAAGAAGCCCCTTTGCGGCGCCCCGACTTGATACCGCACCACACGCATGAGCCACCTTAAACCTCACCATTATCAACTTAAAAATACTTTATCGTTCAATCCTATATAATAACATGCTTCTTCTTTTCTGGATAAATAGATAAAAATATACTTCTCAACTTTTAAAAGACATTCAATCATAGCCCATAATTTCTGACACTTAATCTTTCACCAGGACATACCTCAACATTCTACCTTTCATTTGTTTCTTTTTTTCTTCTCTTCTTCCAAGTTCACTTGACCTATCATAACAGTATGCACGACAAGCGAAATGCTTTGGACAATTTATCGCTCCCGCGCGTGAGGCATTCGTCCCCGTCGCTTGGTTCTTCCTCATAGCCTTGCGCTCCTGAAAAATAACGAACGAGAATCCTTCGACGCGAAATATTACACGAATTAGAGACAGCCGCGCTTAAGTTTTCTCATTCTCTCGATGCCGTGAGTTTTTCTCTGTCACTTTTATCCGACATGAGAAACCACATTTCTGGCTTGATGAAAATTCATCCAGCGTCCGTGAATCAATCGCATTCTTTCCTCATTGATATCCCTTGTCGTAGAGAAAAATCTACCCCTCAATACTAATAATCAAACTTCCCCATTCACCTATCTGTTTAACATCTCTCTCCCTCCTGCTCTGATGAAGTCCAACTGTTCGGGGAGACGACACGGCGCGCATCCATTACGCGATATTAACGTCCACTGCGCGGCCGTATAATCGAATAACAATAAATTTCCATTCGCTCCGGGCGCTTAATAATCGCAATGCAAACGCCAGTGTGCGCTGCGGTTGACTCGTGACTGACGAGCCGTCGGGCCTTAGCTCTCGCATGTCATGGGCCGTCCAAAAAACTCCAGGGAGGGCTGGCCAGCTAGTTGATAGAGAATGATAGGGAGGTTTCGGGGTGGCCGGTTGCGGTTCGCAATATACAAGATATAGATATGAATTTAACAAATTTTCTTTAAAATTTTTCTAAGCTTTCTGAAAATTTCCAATTGCAAAACGTTAATGTTGTATGACTTGAATTATCAATTCCTTGAAAACCAAACCTTAAACAGACTTTTTTCATAAACGCGCACCAGACGACGGCCATGACGGCGGTTCTGATCGATGTGCAACTCTCTGTAAAACGAGTGATCGATCCCGTCGGGCCAAGTAAACAGACGCCGTACTTTGAATGGACGGCGACGTCGTCGACGACGTTGAAAATTGCGCGAATCCGAGACGCCGGGCGCGTATGATAGGAGGAGGGCTTGAAGGTGAGAGAGAGAGAGAGAGAGCGAGAGAGCTGGGGATATTAGCGCAGTGATGTACGAGGTACAAGGAATTTAGGGGGCCATAGGTAGGGTTATAGCTGGGCTTCCGAAGATAGATTTTATAAAACTTTTTTTTGTCTAACGTAGAGAGGGAGATGTTTTTAAAATCGGTAACTTAAATACTCCAAACATATTGTGACAAAGGAATATTACTGTCTGGTATGCTCCTAAAAATATTTAATTTAAAATTCCAGAGAAATACAGAGTATATGCGAAATTCTGAAAATTACTTAATGGCGAATTTCGAAGACGGTATGTAAATTTGAAGAGGAGAAATTCTGGAAAACGAGAGAGCGGTGCCCCGTGTAAATTGCTATTAATTGAAATTCCATTGTAAGGAAAATATGCGAGAGCACATACAGTTGTCCCGGCAATTTGGCTTGGAGTTTAGGCGAAAGTTGAGTTTAATCAAATTCGAATTTCAATGTTTTGCATAAATGTGACAAATTTAGAAATTTGACCAGGCTTTAAAAAATCATTTTCAAGAATTATTTCATACTGTGATCGATGAATGATACTGTATTTTTGACGTGGAATGTTTTTATTTTTTGTTTTTGCAATTTTATAAATTATTTTGAAGTACAACGGAGTTCCCAGATAAAATTCGGAGAAAATAATAAACTCAATTCTCCGTATTCTATCGAACTCGTTTGGCTCTCGTTCCCGCGAATTCGTGCATCTTGAGCGTTTGTTTACATCGCTCGGACGATGTATTCGCGAGCGGCGCGCTGGGGCAGCGCGCGACTTTGGCCGTTGCACTTTCGAATCAGATTCTCTCGGGCCGTCGAACCGCACGCACGCGAATTAGATCGTTCCGAGACTGTACTGTGGATCTTCCCCGGTACAGCACGACGTCCGTCCACGAAGAGCAGCGCACGCGAGCAATCTGAGCCACTCCTGGGCTCCGAAGCGTCTGTAGGTGCAGGCTGGATGTTAGGACTCGACCTGAACACTCCGAAGTCGACCAGGGGATAAGGCCTAACGCAAGATTCGTAAGCGAGCGACGAGGTGAGTGCACTCCTCTCCCGGTAAGCCTCTTTTGTACTTCCCGCGCAACGATCTTCTTTTGTATATTGTTGCGTTCACCGGTCCAGCGAAAATCATTGCGTCGATCCGCCCGCGCCGAGCGGTGGATCCTGCCTTCTTGTCAGCGCATCGCGACGCGTTTTCGTGTAATTTTATGTAAAGCTAAGTGATTGATCAGAATAGACCTTGTTATTGTTCTCTTATGTAACTGAGGCTATTTTTCATTTCTGACCCTTCACCTAACCTTCTCCCGGATACCGCCATCTCCGCGGGATCGTCGCTCCGAGACGTCGATCATCCTGAGCGGCCGCGCCTCGCGATTAGCCAGCGCGAGTAAAATAACCCTTTCCGATACACGGAGAAATCGAGTTCAACAACGAACTCGACATTTGTTAACGGTAAGTCAGCAACATCAACCCCAAGTGCTCCGTGTTCTACGGCTCGGATCGCGGAACGAACATTAATATTCCACCAGGCCTCGCGTTACAGAAGTAACCACTTTGACAATAATATTTTTATTGACAGCAAGTCAATCTAATCCCTAAAATAAAATTATCGACAAAACGAATGCTCGTATAAATTAATCTTCAATTTATGTTATTTGCCAACTTCGTTAAATTGATTAAAAGAATCGTAAAATGAATATCCTAAGAAAAACAAAAACACTTGAGCAACTTTTCGACCAGACTAAACTATACGCGCGTCTCGGCTGACTTAATGGCCTCGAGCGCGCGCGAAAAGTCGCGTACACGAAAAGTTGAGCGCTAAAAGGGAAAACTTGTTTCAAAAGGAAAAAGTTCCGAGTTGAATTTGACACCTCGGCGGCAGCCTACGGGATTAGCGTTTACGCGGGTGGAAAGAAAGGGGGAATGGGAGGAAAGCTTCTGAAAACGTTGGCCTCGACGAATTAAAATTAAGTGCCCCGAAGGAGTAGTAGTTTTTGTTTTGGGAACGAAGAGGTACACGGTTGGCTGAGTTTCAGAAAGCACCGCTACCTTAGGATGAACAATATTTCTCGCTAATAACTTTGACTAAAGAACGGTAAAAACAACCAACAAATACTAATCACTTCATAAGAAGAAGAAAATCCATAAAAGAGTAAAACAGCCATCTCCCCTCATCCCAGATAACAAAAATTGCATCAAAACCGCACCAACAACTGGCGACCTCGCGGCTAGCCAACAATACCACTCTCTAACCCGCCACCCGACGCTCTTACACGTTGGACGAAAAAAAGATTACAGCCACGCGTGCGTGCGCGGCGTGGTCAATTGTTTTTGGGATTTCGCTCTACAGCTTACCACTCTGCGCGCGCTTGATTTCAATAATATTCGCGGAGCGCACGCGCGGGTCCGCTGATCCGATTACAACTGGTCACCATCGGGTTTTCGGCGCAACCGAGATAAGTCCCTGTATATTGTCGCTCGGAATTCCCGTCGGCAGCAGATATGTCGACGCGCGTAAGCTCTATTTGCGGAATCGTGATGGTCCGCGTTATGTTGGATGGTGGATTGAGAGAGGTAAAAATTTAGTGGGGAGGTGAATGTGCGTACTGTGTTGTATATGTTTTACAGTTTCGTGTATCTTCCTAGAATAATAAATATATTGGCACGTAGCTTCCTCCAAACGAATGTATCGCTTCTACATCTATAGTATATAGTTTAAATATAAAATATATTTATTCATTCTACATGTTTTAGATAATTTACAACTTTTCTTTTTTTAGTTGTTAGCAATTTTTTTTTTCGTCATCTGCTTACTATCTTTTATAAGCACGTTTTTATATTTGTAATTAAAACTCATTTTTCAATGTTCACGTTTTTGTTCAGAACAATAACCGGTGATAACTATAAATTATGAAATTTAAAAAAATTTCAATCGTTTTTCCCCAGAACTTAGCCGAGAACTATCAAAAATCTACCTCTATCAAAAATCTACCTCTCCAAGAAATCTTGAAGAGATTAAGTCAATTTTACTCCCGCATTTGTTGGACATACCAAACTCATTTTTTCATTTTTCAATTTTTTCCTCAAAAACTAACACAAAAGCATGAATTTAAATTTTTACAGATTATAGATATTTATATTCTGCATTATCGTGATTTTTCTCAAAAAATTGAGCGTTTAGTTTGAGAGTTATAAACTTTTTTAGAAAAAACACGTTTTTGTTAATAACAAAAGAACCATGATCGCTACTAGAGATTTTTTTTAAATATAGATTTTTTTTATGCTCTTTCGAATACTATTCATCAGATTCAAAAATTTAAATCCGGTCATTGAAAAAATTAAAAGTGAATTTTTCGAAAATCAAAAATTCAACATAAAACAAAAACGAATCGGGGAATCATAAAAAATTATTTTCTTCTCCCATTCAGAATTGAAAAACAAAAAAAAATGATACCCACCCGGTAAAAATCGACACACACACACACACACACACACACACACACACACACACACACACACACACACACACACACACACACACACATACAGACATTTTCTAAAATCATGTGATACAAACTTCAAACACCTCTAATCATGTTTCTAGATCGATTTAAAGCAACTTAAAATTTTACTATTACAAAGCTTTCTCTAGGAGGAAGAAAAAGTAAAGAAAATATTGTTTTGTAAGAGATATTAATACCTATATATGGCTATCTTCATTGTTCAAAAGACTCGCGAACACTAAACACCAATTTATGAGTAATATTTTCAGGGTTTACTACATTATTTTCGCTCCATCCATATCGTCAATGATTACTAACATCTCTGTTAAAACTGTTCCCTTTAAAACCAACACATCGCTAAAAAAAATAAAAAATAAAAACTTCCCGACAACTCCATCGCGCGCTAATAAAGTTTAAAAGACACGCCGACGAGAGCACTCGATCAAATAGCGAAATAATACCCATGGACCAATGCGATCAATGGACCAATGCGCGAGTGAGGGCAAAAATTTTTTCCCAATAATCCCCGCCCCTCCCCACTCGCTCTTCCGAGATTTTAATCATGTATCGGCAGTGCGTGCGCGTGCGCATATCAATGTAAACTCTCACTCTCTCGCACACACTGAATCGTATTTAATCAACGGGCCCGGCCCCGGACAGGACAAATAATAAACCCTCCCTACAGCTCGATTGTACGAGCGCGCAGTTTTTTTCCCGTTCCAGTGTGTGCGTTTATGTGTACGGGGAAGCGTACAGCAAACGATTTTTTTTTATTACCGGAGTCTTTATCAACTTCCGTAATTTGAAGACGAGCGATCATGGCCGAAGAAGTTTCAAAAGAATCTTATTGTTTTTCTTTGAAGAGTGTCATCAGTGATGATACCTCTTGAATAATTGACAATTTTTAATTATTAATAAACTTTTTCGGCGTTTTTATTTTCGAAAAATTCAAACGGTTTTTCATTTCCGGCTGACTTTTGATTCTGTCAGGGTATTTGTTTTTTAATAAACAGCTCGCAAAAGTTTTAGATAAAGCAGATCACTAGTCAAACGAAACTTGATGAAAAAGCTTTTATGCAGACATAGTCTCTCTGCCATGGTTTATGAATGTTAAATGAAAATATTTCGTGTCACAAACTCGATATTATACATTACGTGCTTGCGAGTGTAAAAAATATTTCAACTTTTCTGCAAAAATTATTACGTTCGATGATGAGGACTCCATTGGGCAAAATTTTACCTCGATTTATAAATATATTTTCCGATATCACGCGCGGGAAAAAGTCGCACATCATTTCGCTACATTCAATAACTGAATTTTAATAACGCATGCATACGCATCCGTCATTAAAATTCATCGAAATTCCAATAACCACTAAAAAAAAATAGATTCTAGCGCCTGTTTCACCTCGATTTGCAAGGAATTCGCAAGCATATTTTTCTCGAACACACTCTTTTATATTTCTACCAGGTACTAACTTTTCTAATTTTCTCGTCCAACATCAATTACTCTTTCCATCCACCTTTCGAAATTCGAATGATCTTCATGGTTTGGAAGTGTACCGGCAAGTTGCACTTCTGGCCCTTACGCGGGCGCGTAATTACGAGAGACGTAACCTGCGTGCGGCATCGCTTAATCGTAATCGATGTATCCTGCCCAAGGAGAGAGAGCGAGAGAGAGAGAGAGAGAGAGAGTGCGGAGCTTCGAACTTGATTAACGCCAAGCTCGGGTTATTAGATTAACCATCGAGGAGCGAGTAAGGGGGTAAGCGGCGTAAGATTCCGAAGTCATGGTATGTGGAATACACTCGAAACATGAGCGTCATTACAACATTCTTTTTTTCAACGAAGGTGAAAGATTATTAAAGTCGTTATTAACCCTTCCGCAGTGTCATCAATTATTAAAAGAAGACTGGTCGCCCCCCGTGAAATGAATCCTTATTTATGCGTCTCGTTAAGGTAGGGAGTGAATTTTACGCTTGCGAGAAGAAATTAATTAGGCGAATTCCCAGCGCGAAAGAAGCGAATTTACGCTGTTTAATTGAGGGCCGCGAGTCAAAGGAGGAATTCGATGCAATAAATTAGCTTTTAATCAGAAGCAAGTCTTTACCACTAGCAAATCAGCATAGTAAAGGCCTGAGTGTACCCTTGGTACTATTATTATTCTAGTTGTTGTTATTATTATTATTATCATAATCATCATTGCATTTTGCTTCTTCTCTGAGTCAATGAGTCTGTCAGAATCTTAGGTGACAGTGGAACCTCAAGGAAGCTGCACAAGCATACTTACCGGAAGATTGGCGGGATCGAGCGCTACACAATAGCGGATTACACGAAGCCATTCAAGCATCGGTAATGATGAAGACTGGATGCATAATGGATTTTGTGTCATCAACTTGAGGGTCAATGCTCGAGTTTCGAAAATATTCCGTGTAAGAGCATAAAGAACTCTTTTTACGGCAAGCAAAGAGTACACCACGATTTAGGATTACTTATTACTTTTGAATGTATTACCCAAAGCCACAACGCATTAATATAACTAATCCTCTATAAATTTTCTTATTCGCGATAATCATCGAAAAGTACGCATTAATATCGCGCGCGAACCTCTATCCCTTACGATATACACACGCATATATGCACGTATATCTACATGACACCTTGTCAGCCAACGAAACCGACAGCTCCAGGGATTCCGACTAAGGGCGTTTCGAAAGGGCTCTCGCACAGAGAGAAGTCCAGCTGGAGGCACGGCATTGATCGCACGCGTACGTCAAGGGTCAGCGGTATTATGCAAATCGCATTACGCGTCTCGCGGAGGCTGTGCAATGGAATAGGCTGGCAATCTTGCGGGTGGGTCTGAGTGAAAGAAAACCTGATAGCGCGAGGATTATCCGCAAAAGTGAGGATCAGAGCAGACCTCGGAGCAGACCCAAGAATGGGATCGTGGATGTATCGATCGGAGGTGGAGAGCAGATGTGGATGGAAAAGTTTGATGCAGCTGAAGATGTATGATATTATTTGTTGAGATATGAATTAATGTATCTGGAGGATTGATATCAGGTACGAACAAAATTTGATATCACAACATGATCGAGTGTTTTGTAATGCGTATTCGTACTGAATAACTGTATACAGAGTCGGCGTGGAATTTTTAATTTCATCCAATTATTTTACGGGGAAACGGTTAAGAATAATTAGCGAATGAAAACACATAGCAATTAGCAAAACCTCGGCAGTTGTCGGGATGGATGAATCTCGCAGCAATTGAAATTATGAATTAAATGTACTTTATGCGAGTTTGTTTGTTCATCAAATAAGACAACAAATAACATTAATAATGTACATTTAATGAATCCAAATTTAATTGTGTTGGATTTGTATTATTGTGCAGGGAACTAAAGAATATCGTATTCATGAACAATATGTTGCCCGAATTAATTAACCTTTATATTTAAATAACACAACGACGGGACTTAACATCCATACGAATTTTTCGCAACAACGGCCAAAGACGAACTCATCTCAGCTTCACCCATGCGGCGCGCTCTTCCTTCCGCGTCGACGCGCGTAGCGTTGCCTGGGAACCGTATTTGCGCGCCGGGACACTTCGCAAAGCGTCTTTGGTCGCGCACAGCAGTAGTCCCTTCGGAACGGCGGAAGTTTCGCCTACGGGTTCTTGGAACGCGGTACTCGGGACAAAAGAGCGCGAGACGGACTTTGCGCAAGAGGATGGCTGCTGAGAGATGGCCAGTGGGAGGAAGGTGAGTATTGGTTGCATCGAGAGCAGTGACACGATGCCGGATGACTTCTTGCTAGGTTTATTGAGCAATCAGATGCTTTTGTGCACAGTGATATGGAAAATTACATAGATGTAGTATTTCGTGGAAATTGAATCTGATACTATTGATTAATCTTTGAAAACTAGCAAATTATCCAGGGAATAAGTTTAAAGGAGATCTTTCAAATTAAAAATAACAATAATTACTTGCTGTATAAGTGAAGAACTTTGGTGTCCCAAGTAATTCCATACCAAATTACTTCCAACAATTTACAGAAGATTTATTTATCAAACTCGATTTCTCCCATATCCCCCCCCCCCCCCCGCCCCATTCCCACACCTATACATACTCGTAGACATTATATATACACGCCCACTCGTACACAAAGCAAAGACAGTTCCCCATTCACCCAGCGCGAACAATTCATCGGCAAAATCAAACCTAAATTCCTCACCTGTCCTCTGCCATCCAATAAAATGTCCACCACCACCGCTACCACCAGCAACGCCTGACACACACGGCTAATCAAGATCGCCTCCGAGAATCCCGCCAATAAAATGGACGAACTCGCGCGTAACGCGCAAAAAAGACCAGCGGCGAGGAGCGCGACACCAACGCGAAGTACAGAGAGCGAGAGAGAGAGAGAACCCCGACCACATCAAAGCGCCGGCTTTGTGACACCGCAGGGCCAATATACCCGACCGGCCGTCGGCTCCGTTATTACCTCCCGCGCGTACGCGCGCACCATTCAATATCCTTAATTAAATTCGGAAGCTTATTCACTGCGGTTAATTATGGGAGGGGGAGGGGGTAGTGGCGACGCGCCAGCTAGAGGTAGTGTTTCCCCCCTCTTCCCTCTCTCTCTCTCTCTCTCTCTCTCTGTCATTAAACGCGGAAGCGAGAGACTTTCTTCGTGGGTATAGAGGTAGAGGGGTGTGTGTGTGTGAGTGTTTGGGATGGAGTAGTAGGGTTCGATACGGGTATTCCCAGGGATTTGACGAAGGGAGCCTTGTAGGACACGTGTTTTCGAGGTCGTCGCTGTAATTTCCTCTTTCGGCTGAGTACGTACAAGCAGTAAACGCAGTTTTATGGAAATTTTGTTTTATTTTTTTATTCTTTCAAATACACGCTGATTTTTCTCATACATTTACAAGAAACAAAAATTTGAAAACTTAATTAGGGTATACGAAAGTCTTTCTACCTGCACACCTATACGAGTAATTTTCTTCGTTCGCTGAATACTTTCTATTCATCGCATTGTATTGCCATCAAGAATTAATTTTCGCTAACGTTCGTATGCCACCTCCCATTAATTATCTCCGTCCTGTTTTGAAAAGCAGCATTATTGAATATATCGAGCGCTCGTTGGAACTGCACTGACATGATATCACGTCATGTCAGTGTCTGTTCCAGACTATTCAGCCGCGTCGAATGAATGAAACACTTTCAATGCCACAAATTTTGAGCTTCAATCTATAGTCATTCGGAATTCTACTATATTGTTAAAAATTGCTTTTCGGAACTTGCAGTGGACATAGATATCGAGCGTGGCATTAAAACAATATAAAATAGCTTATGCATTTGTCATTAATTAAATTTTGACATAACAAAATAGATATAGCGCACGATGTCGAAAACACCGACACAACACCGTAAAAATGAACACAAATCAACAATTATGTAATTCCACGTGGTCGGGAACGTATTCAAATTTCAGTCTCCATAAAGCATCTAATCACCGCGCAGCTCCATTCCTAATTGACCCATAAAACCTACCTGGCACTTAATATGCGCAACCTCTTCTACATACAGACGCCATCTTCCTCCCCACAAGCGACATAATAGAAAAACCCTCAGCGATCCCGGTGTGCTCGCTAAAAATCATCGCGGAGCATTTGCCGCTTTAATGCGTTTATACGACGGGAGCCTGCGAGCGCGCATAACTCGTTTAACAAGGTTGCAGCGCTCCAGGTATAGGTAGTTGCGCTCCGATCGATAGCCGTGCGAGGGAGGATGCGGAGAGAGACGGACGAATTTCCCGCGGAAAGAGGATTTCGCGAAATCGGCTTCCGCGGCCCGCTGAGGGCTACTCGTACCTATCGTCTCTTGGTTTTTGCGAGTGCAAGGGAGGGGGAGGGGAGGAGAAAGGGGGAGGAAGAGCATGGTTAACTTCTAGTGCGTCAGTCAGGTTTCTGCTTAATTGGTAGACAATGAGAATCCAGTTTTGACATAGATCTCTATTATCTGATTGACTTGTAAAAGAAGCATTTTGGTAAGAAATGGAAGCTGTATAGTACAATAAATAAGCGTGCGTTAAGGGATTGTTTATATTATAAGGTTTGAAAATTGGCCATCTATAAAGCTCGAATTGTAGACAAAAGGTATGATTGGTAGTAACCCAGCTACACTATAGCAAAATTCCAGGACTACTGGCATGAACAACGTTAAGGCCCAAAAAGAATCCAGAACCATCAAAGAATCAAAGCTCCTTCCAATCTCCAATCTCAAAAAATGCAATAATCTCTCAGCACATCCTCCCTTTGTTCCGAAAAACCACCGAGCCTCGTATATGGAACCCATAATTCACTAGTGTCGCCAGCAGCATCACCAACATCACCCTCGTCACCTTTTCCACACGCTCGCGCGTTATCATCGCAACCCGACGCTGCTCTCGCGGTCTGTCCATTCACCCCCTCACCCACACGCGCACGCGCGCAATCTCAATTATTATCCGTCGGTCCGCCGTCACGTTTTGCGGTCTTTGCGCCGCCGCCTGGTGAAATTCGAATCGGTGGTGTGCGAGAGCGGTAGGCCACGCGTGTACGCGGGTGTGTGTGTGTGTGTGTGTGTGTGTATGTGTGTGTGTGTGTGTGTGTGTGTGTGTGTGTGTGTGTGTATGTGTATGTGTGTATGTGTATGTGAAAAGGGACGTGAGCATGGTAGGGTTAGACAATGTAGCGCGGAGGTTTCGTTTTCGCGGGTACGGGTGTTTGGATAATTATAGAGGGGATGTAGCATGTGGTTTATGGGATTTTTGCCAGCGATTGTTGGTTGATTGGAAATGCAGCTTTTGAAGCTGAATTGCTCGGTGAACGATATGAAAAACAATCTCTTGATCGCTTCTATATTGTTTCCGAACAAAAGAATGAAATAAATCATTTTCTGCAATGCGTAATCTCTTATGATGCCACGTCGCATTTCTTACACTTTCACCTCCAACCTCTCTCTTTCGGGGATAACGCTTTGGCCCACGTCGCGCGTTCCATTTCCGGACAATGGCGCCGATGCAGCGCTCCCTTCCACGCTGAAAGGATAGTTCGGACAGCTTGCTAAATGAGACGTCTTTCCGGGGCTGAGAAGGCAGGCTTAAGCTCTCACGTGCATGGCAAGAAACTTTTGTTTAGGCGGGAAAAAACGTGTTTTCCTATTTCGAAAAATTTACGCGTTTATTAAAGAAGATTGTGGAAAAAAATTTAAGAATGTGTAACGATATTTAAGAAATTTATTTATGAGCCGAAGTTTTTACATGAAAAGTATTCTCGGGCACTCGGCGTATGAAACCTTATGAAAGCCAATTACACCGAATCGATTCTTACCTTTACAGCCATAATAAACTCAAGCCATATTCAAAATCTAGTTTTTTCCCTCCTTCTGGCACTCTTCCTTTCTCTCCCTCTTTCCCTCTCACTCTGCAATACCTCGCGCGAAATTTCGGAGCGAGCCCGGCGCTGATTTACGGCCGGGCGTAATAAAAACTACATTAAAATCTTCTCCCGTAGCGCCAAAAAAAAGGAGAACTTCTCTTCGCCAACTTTTTCCAGCGGTGAGTTCGAGAGCAGAGGGGGCAGGGGAGGAAAAATAAATTAGCCGGAAGCTCGGGCGCAAGTATAAAAATATAAGGAGCTGAATCCGAGTTTATAAAAGGGCGCAGCGCGCGAAGCGACGTTTTATATTCGAGTGTAAGAGCGATCGTCAAAACTTGGAGCTCCAGACGTCAAAAACTCAGCAAGCGGGGAAGAAATAGGGCAGAAGTAGGAACGATTTCGATGCAGGTGATGATAAGTGGAGAGGAAGGAATAGAAAGTTATATCTTATTATCAAAAGTTTATTGAAAAACATTTTACACCCTTATAGAACCACTTTATATATATATATATATATAAGTTTCTCAAAACACTCTTTGAAATATAATTATTTACTTTTTCAGAAATGTTGTTTTAATCATTTAAGATGTATCATATTTCATGAGATGAAATTCATGTTAACTGTTTATACATTATTCTTGATGAGGATCTCATACATTGTCAATAAAATAAATTTAATGAATCTTCAAAATAATAGAACTACTAAAAGAAAATTCAATCAAGTGCAATAAAGAAAAAAAACAAACACCTCCTGCACTATTTGAATGTTACAACAGGCCTCTTAAAACTCCATTACTCATTCAGATCGACCTCGACGAGGCGCCTTCGTTCCAATTCGCGCTTGGCAAACCCAAAAATCCCCAGTGAGTGCGCGTCGACACTTCAGACGGCAAACACAGCCGAGAGAGAGAGAGGGAGAGAGAGAGAGAGAGGTGGGAGTACGAGGCCCTTGTAATAAACAAGCGCCTGCGCGCGCCAACGTAGGAAAAAGAAAACAATCTCCAGACGAAGAAGACGAAGGAGCATAGAGAGGGAAAGAGAGACAGAAGATTTAAAGTACGGCGAACGTAAAACGGGGGGCACTTACTTAAGCAAATGCCCGCTATTCGGATTAAGTATTTGTTCTAAAAGCCGAAGGGAGGGCCGACGGTTGGTTGTAAAATTCTCTCTCACTCCCTCTCTCTCTCTCTCTCCTAGTGATGGCTCTTTGTCCGGGTGGTCGAGGAGGAGCCGGAGATGTAGTAGTCGAGTTTTAACGGGGTTTTTCGCTGGCAGGGAGACGGCGCAGCAGTCCGAAAATGAAGTTTCTGTGAACACTCTTCAGCAAATGAAACAAAGTTTTTTGGTAAGATACAGAGTTTATTATTTGAAAAAAAGAAATGAAAATTTGGTTTTCTGTGTATGCGACTGTAAAGTTTTGTCATTGCGTGGTATATTATATTAGGAGATTCCTTAATTTTTGGTCGATCTATTTGTTCTTCAAGAAAAACGAATCCTCTTTCGAAATCCGCTGATAGCTACTTTTATTAGGTCAAACTAATCGAAAGTGAGTTACGAATCAAAATGGATTATGGAATTTTTTTCAATTTTATTGGCATACCCTGAAATTGAATTTATCAAAGCAGAAAGCGTAGGTTTTCGATAAAGTAAAATTTATGGCTTCGAGCTTTAAAGACAAATATTTTGCAAAAACAGTTGTTCCCTAAACTGAGTTTACGCAATTTCAAATTATTCCGGTATAATTTTAGCCACTTTGATATTTCATATTAGCCAAATATTTTCATATTCTTAACGTAACCGTATAATTTAAAACATTACACTTTCTAATCATAAACCGAACGATTCAATAACAGACATCCGAGAACTTGATTAGGAAAAGAATTTCCCTCAACACATAATGATTCGAAACTATAAGAAAGAGGCTCCACCCTTGCCCCCTTTATCACGAAATCCCCGATCCGTGCATGCGGTCTAGTTCTCCTCGCTCTGTCAATTCAATTTTTTCAAAACGGCTATACTACACCTCGCATGCCCTGGAGCTACACACGCCCACGAACGCATACACATATATGCGTCTCCCCCCAGCGGCTACAATTAACCTCTTTGCGCGCCGGCTTCCGGAACGAACGGCCGTACATCCGCCCGCCGGCTACGAAGGGAATATAAAACCCTCCCCTGTCGCTCCCCCTCTTTTTTTTGCCGCCCGACCGTCTGCGCGCCATTGCGAAATTACCGTCTGCTTTCAGCGGGATTAAGAATCGGGTTTAAGTGCCCTCTCCTCCTCCCGCGCGTGTGAAAATGAGCGCGAGGGGGCTGTGCATGTATGTACGCCGGGGGAAGAGGGAGAGGATCGAACGCGGTGAAAGGGTATTGCTTAATAAGTGGCTTTCGTTTGTTGTAAACCGGTGGGGAGAGAAGCGATGCTTGTTTAGAGGAAATTTATGGGATTCAATGAGTTGATTGTTATTCAGGTAAAGGGATTTATTTACGAATTCAAACATATATTTGTGATGTCATACTCGTCGTATGATTGTAATTGTCGTCGAATTTTATCTCTATCAATATGGATTAAATTTTATAGTCACCATACCTATGATATTTAAGAAATTATTGGTATATCGCCAAATTCGGTTTCTCAAACTACAAAATCGAGCACCAAACCAACAAACAGAAGAGCCCCCCGTTCCCTCCAACCGTACAATAGTATATTGAAACACCGAATCAATTCGCGAAGCTCGCGTTTATCGCGTCGCCGTCTTCCTATCGGTCGTACATTTATCGACGTCGCGTATTTGTTCAGGACTCTCTCACTCTCTCTCTCTCTCTCCTTTCTCTTCTGCGAACTTCCAAGCAGGAAAAATCCCCTCCCCCTTCGCTAGCCGAGCGCTTGCCTCATACGTCCGTAGTCGTCGACTTTATTAGATCATACGTTGCTTCCAATTTGATTGCAGGAAATCCGATCCTCCTTTGGCCGACGGCGAATTTTTCGTCGGCAGAAGCCGGAAGGAGAGAAAGAGAGACTACGATGCTCCGACCAGCTTCTTTCTCGATATCGTTTTTCGGGGGCAAAGGGGCCGGAGGTTGGATTTTCCTTTCGGAAACATTTCGACGCTGGTTGTCGAGATTGTTTTTTTTTGTGTCGTGCGAGTGCGTTATAATTTTCAAGTATAGAAGAAAGTATCTATACACTCTACAATCATTAAGATTCGTAGTTGCTGGAAAAGAATAACTCGGAGAGATGTATATAAGATTTGTTGGCTATACATCGCTCGTATCCTTTGTGCAGCGCACATCCGACGAAGAGACTCGAACTTCAAAGCCGGCTTTTTAAATGCGAGGCAATACTGCAATGATGAGTCACCTTTAATACCGAGAGGCAAAGCCGGATATTCAATATTCTCTGCTCTCAAGGATGTCTCTATGCTACGCTTTCAATATGAACTCTCCACGCCTTTAAAAATTACTTTGTTACCGTGAACTCGTCGGTATAGCAAATTTGTAGGTGTCAAAAGAAAAAGTTGCCTAATCAAAGATTTGAGTCCGAAACTCTCTCTTCTCTCGTCAAAGCTTCGGCATTCCACCGGATTCCGGAATCAATCAATCACTGCGCAAAATCCTTGCCTCAGTCGAAGGAAACTCTCGCTCCTTCTCTCTCTCGTTGCCGGCTTTTACCATCGGGCATTCCGAATGAAGGCATTTATCGGCGAGTTTATGAGATTTCAACTCTCCTTCGCCCCCCCCTCCCGCCGTCTCTCGCTCTCTCTCTCTCTCTCTTGCCCCGGCCCTTAATCTAAAAGTGCTGACAAACCGCGAAACTTTTGCCACCGGTGAACAAACACGCGAATAAATCGATGCGCCCGCCTGCCCGCCCGCCACGGGGGTTTATATTCAAAGTTCTGTACAGCGCGGTTTTGCCGCGAGGATCTTTTTATACCCTGTGAGAGCTGAAACACTTAGGCTTTTTGTCGTGGCGGTGGCACTGGTAGTTTTGGGGAGGTTTTGGTTAGTTTTTCTGTGGCCGAGTAGGGAGCTGTAGGTTCTATACGATGGCGTTGAAATGTGTGAGAAGATTCTTTTCTTTTGATGATAATTCGGGGTGCTTTAAGTTTATGAATCTACTGTAGCAACGGGATTTTATGACAATGAAAAGAAAATTTTTTCAGAAATATTTTTCAAATCTAAACTATTTTGATCACTCATTGACATTCTATGTATGAATCTAACGTAAGTTAATTTTGATTTGATCTTTTAAAAATCTTTTTAAATGAGCTTTTTTAGATATATGCTTTTGATGGATTACCATTGAAACATGCCTTTGACAGGAATCATCTAGTACGTTGAGATTAACGTAAAGGAAGTTACATTAGCAACAGGTGAAAATATTCTTTATGCATCCTCAAAAATTATCAGAAAAAAGTCCTCCCCTCTCTCTCTCACACACATAGTTGCAAACACTTAGCCACTCCCACTCACTCCCTCTCTGTCTTTCCCTCGCAATATCCATATCGCCGCTGCGGGCACCGCAGCTCCATCGCTCCTTCTCGCTTCGTAGTCGTAGCACCCCGCGACTAACCGTGCGCGCAATTTCGCCGTAATATACCGGGACTGCGGCGTGTGCACGCGCTCGTACGTACGTATAAGAAGAGCGCGGCTTCGCTCCGCTCTGCTCGCCCCGGCATTCGCGTATACCGGACCGAGAATTGCCGGGGGTAATTAAATTACAAACGCCCGGGCTCTGCGGTCGGAAATAATTTGGGCGGCCGGTAGCTTTCTCGTATTTGCCTCTCTCTCTCGCTCCCCCTCTCTCTCTCTCTCTCTCTCTCTCTCTCTCTCTCTCTCTCTCTCTCTCTCTCGGTTTATCGGTCGAGGACGACGGGAATCGAGGGACAGGGAGAGAAGCGCGAAGGACCGGGCTTTATTTGCGAGTGAGACAGGAAGGTTGGCTGAGAGTAGTGAGAGAGACGATGAATATGTCGCCCGGACTGGAGAGGAGACGACGTTCAAGCGAAAAGCTCGAGGTGCGAGGTGTACAGAGGAGCTGCTGCTACTGCTGCTGCTCGTGTGCTTTTGTAGGAGCTCGAGTTCAGTTTTTGCTGTGGGTCTGGAAATGAAAATTTATTGCCTGTGTGGTGATGGAGAGATTTCCTTTGTTCGGTAGACAGCCGTAGCTTATTTATTTTTTTCATTAGAATTTGAAAGCCTTTATAGCAATAATACGATTTATTCCATTCTTTATTATGCGTATCAATTGCAGCAAATTATCTATTCTAAACTAAAATCTTTGTAAGAAGAGTCTCATATCATGTTAATCATTTAAAAATAATAATAATATCTCCTTTCACATTAAAAAAGTACACAACATAGCTCCTTTTAATCGGCCAATCGCTTTTCTCAGCACCTGCGCGTACAGCAATTCTCAAAACTTCCACACCCCCGCATCACCTCTCATAATACTCGCAGCCGCTCAGAATGGCCTTTATATACTCCCGCACAATGCAGCCCTCGCTGCTCGAGGAACTCGCGCGTCGCGAATAACTCCGGGTACACGAGTCCACGAAGAATGGGAGGAGAAACTGGAACAGCGCGACGGGAAGAAAGAAAAACAGGCACAAAGAGCAAGAAGAGGGAGGCGGGCAATAAAGTCTCGCTCGCGATCATTGCCGGAAAAATGAATACGCGATAGCAACGTTTGATGTGCCCCCGTAGTCGCGTATACCTTGGAAAAGAGTAGTCGTGCGTAAGGGAGAGAAATAGAGATAGAGAGAAAAATATTTTATTGGACTTTGCAGTCTTCGAGATGTATCGACGACTGGAAAAGTCTTAATAAGCTGCGTTTTGCTTCCTCCTAGAGGAAGCTTTGTGATAGTAAAAAAAAAGTTTTTGAGAAAATGATAGGAATATTGTTTAGCAAACTTGGAATCGAATAACACTATTTTTAGAAAATGTCCGTATGGATGTGTGTGTGTGTCCGTATACGCTGATATCTCATGATCTACTCAATCGATTTCGACCAAAGAGGGCTCATTTCTTTAAATTTTGCTTCCACAGTTGGAGTGAATATTCTATTTTTGTAAAATTCAATTTTTTTTATAGCGATTTTTGAATTTTTTAAATTTTTATTTTCGATTTTTTTAATATTTAGAATGAAAATTGTTTATATATTATGAATTCTTTGTATGCAGAATAAAATTTTCTGCAATTTAAAAAAAAAAGTTGATAGCTATATTTCTTCATAAGTTATTGATGAAAACGTAATTTTTTGTAAATATACTATAACTTGCTCAATTTTTATGTTTTTTTATTAATTATTTTTGGAGAAAAATAATAATTTATAAAAAAAGTGATATTTTTTTGTCGTTTCATAACTAGAGTAAAATTAGCTTAATCACTTTGAAATTCTTTGTAGGGGTAGATTTTGTATACCTACCAATTGAGACAGTTTCTGACGCATCCTCTTCATGATAAGAACTAGACGCTCGCGATGCACTCGAGCAAGCATCGCGACGTTAGCTCAGTGGTAGAGCGCGGGACTACAAACTTCCGGTCCGTCGGTTCGCGTCCCGCTCGTCGAATATTTTTTATGCAACGTATGCACTTTTAATTCATTCTGCCTCTTCCTCTGTAACAATGACGTTAAAAGTTTGTTTACTTTTTTTCAAATTTTAATTTTTCGACAACGGCTCTATGTATCTGAGTCGGATAGGTAGCATGCGAAAAAGAATTAAAATACTTATATTTTCTAAAAAAAATTTTCTTGCTATCACGGTTGTTTTTTTAGCAACAAAAACGTAAAACCTGAAAAATGAAAAAGTCCTCTTTTCAAATCATAATTTTTCGGGTATATGTATAGGTACTAGAAAATGGAAATGACGCGTGCTACGCGCGGCGCGTGTTGTTCACTTGCCAATTAGAACCTGAGAAATACGTTTAACAATACTTTTGGCCGTACTTCGATATTAATCGCGTTCTCCCTGTTATAAATGTAAAAATAAAATTTATAGGCAATTTTGTGTGTGGTATAAGCAACATATTTATTATATTAACTTTTTTTTCTCTCAGTGTTAACATAGTACTTTTGTGTTGAGACAGTATCAGTGGCAGCTAATAAAGCATCTAAAGAATAAGAAATAATGTGTAATTTTATAAATACTAATGAAATTGTTAAATTATTGAAAAAACATGTTGAATGAATAAACATATTTTATATTTGAACTAATACTATACATATATAGGAGTGATAAATTCATTTGGAGGAAGCTACGTGCCAATATATTGGCAGCGGTTTTTTATATTGTTGTAAAATTCTTTGATCGCGTGCGATAATGATGTAGCAAATATTTTTGAAACATTAATTTACGATCTTTTTAAAAACCGTACTGACAGCTTAAACTCTCTCCTTCTTTATTCCACATTAAAGTGGTTTCTTCTGCTCTGTAAAATGCGATTAAATCGCTCTTCTCGGACTTTTTTTACAAGGCAGAGGCTGAAGAAGAGTTTGAATACTATGGATCATTAACATCCTCTCATCAAACGGAGATTAGTACTCTTTGTGAGCTTAAACCCCGATGTTCAAGACCGATTGTGGCTCGAAAAGAGCTTCTGCACGCAGAAGAATATACAGACTTTCAAAAGACTTGGTTCAAGTAAAGAGATTAATAGCTAAATCACCCTTTCAATACGATCTACTTGTAAAAAATATCTTTCACCGTGTAATTGCGCCGCGATGTCAGACGTCATAACGATTGCGCAAGTTTCAAAATTAAAGCTTTTCGTCAGAGAGTGTTTGCCAAGGGCGTGATGAAGCGAATGTACATAAGATACATCAGTGATGTAAGCAAATCAGATGTTTATCTTATTCCAGGGTCGCTTGCAGCGGTGTAGCTATTTGTTTGCACTAACTCTCACTCATAGCTAACTTATCGGAAAAGCATAAGAGAAAAAGAGAGGTTGTCCAAGTTGAGCAGGTTCCCTGAATTAAGAGACACAAGTGTACTCGAAACACAAGAATTTACGTTCATTATTAAAATTTACCCGCTAGAGTGTATCTCTCTCTCTCTCTCACTCTCCCATCAGTGCAGCAGCTAACAGTGATTCGAAATCACTTTGAACTATACCAGCACACATGCATCCATATTTTTCCCTCGTGTAGCTCGCCCCCTCGCCGAAATCCGCGCAAACAGATATTCGAGCGGCTCGAGTACATTTTTATGGAGATGGCGATGCGGCACCAGCCAGCGAGTGAATATCGGTGTATGGAAAATAGAGGAAAGCGCTCAGTGCCTTTTTTGTCATGGCTATACCATTTGCGTCGGGTTTTACGCGTTGTTGGACGTTCTTTCCGCTACTGATTTTTTTGCGGGAATAGTCGATTTCTCGATGTGATTTTGTAATATGGAGATTCATCGTGTTGGAAGGATTCGAATGGGTGGATTGCGTGGAATGATTGTAATGGTGTACTTAGTTGAGTAAGCACCGTATAACACATAAAAAATGTAAGTATTTATATCACTCCCAAAGAATGATTAGGAAACGATATCTCAAACAGTGTTTAAGTATTGGAAAAATGTATCTTATATTAATATCTTTATAATCGTTTTCCATAATCCATAAATATCCAGGAAAGAAATAACAATTCTTATCAGACACCAACCAACCAACACTTCAACCCAATTAACCCTGCAGAGTATGCCTGCAGCAATCTCTTCCGTCCTGTATATTATCCTCTCAAAAAGTAACGATCCTCAAAATCCCGTAAAAATCTGCAACCATGCGAAGCGCTCGGTTCACCGTTACCGTATAACCTGAGGATCCACGGTTATGCGGCATCGCTGCTCGGTTTGTTTACCTGCGATAGCGCTCGCGCGTGCATTTCCGCGTCGCACGGCCGTAGTTTCGGTGATGCGACTTTGACGAGGTTCGATAATTCGCCTGTGCGGCTTGCTGCCTCTGTGTGTACGCATATACAGAGGAGCGTTTTCGCTGACGCTCGATGATATAGAATGGAGTTGAGGTACAGAATGAAGGGAAGTCGAAGGACTGCTTGAAGTTTGGCTGGCAAGTATAATGAATTATGCATCAAGTTTGTATGTTTGAATAAAACTCTGTTAGGTCGAGGGCGATCGTATCGTCACATTAATTTTACAGTAAGTGTTCTGGTAAACTAACACTGTACGAGGGCGGTAGTAGATGTCTATGTCCTCCTGAATGTAAATACTTACCGAGATACGTACTATTTTTATAGCACATTCATACCGGTGCACCCACGTGCCGCACACGTTCCATTATCGTTGCTATGGTACAGTGAGGTCAAACGTCGAAAAAACGTTCAAAATTCTTCATTTCACCCACAAGTGAACGATATCATATTAAAAAGGTTTCCGTCATTCGTCAATAGCGATTTGTTCGAAAAAATATATATTGACGATAATCAAAAGCTTGAAAATACTAACGTTGATGACAAACGTTCATGACCAACGTTCATTTCCAGTGGATTTAAAGAGATCACCATTTTTGCTTATCCTCATATCATTTTTTAGAAGAATTTCCAACAGATTTTTGACGATTAGTCCTACTGTGCATCGTCTCGCGCTGAATCACCTCTCACATCGTGTGCTTTAATTGGTGTCGTCGGGCATCTATATATGTGCAATTCTACGGATTTATACCCAAAAATGGGGTCGAAAAAGTTAAATAAATTTTTGTTGGGACACACCTACCACACAGCATTTTTTCGATTCTTTGGGGGTCCCAGAATATGAGAAAATTTATGTACATGGTTTTTTGATTGCCAAACTTTTTTGCCGACGAAATCA